>VZRW01006596.1:22788-37115 GCA_013398125.1 Aegotheles bennettii
GGCCACGCCCCCAACTTCCCATTGGGCGGCGGGCGGGGGGCGTGGCTCCGCCCCTGGGAGCCGCTCCCGCCATCCCGGCCGTCCTCTGCAGGGGACTGGGGGTACCGGGCCCCGGGGGGTACCGGGCCCCGGGGGGTTCCACAGCACGGCCTGGGGGTTACCGGGCCCGGCAAAGAAGGACAAACCAACCAACCCCATCAACCTGTAAAATAATACCCAGTACTTAGCACAGCTGAAGGTTGCACAGGGCAGGTCAAGAGACCCACACGTGGTGCTTGGTGAGCAGGAATGGCCCCAGGCTTTCCTCAGACTGCAATTAAAAACATGCAAATTATGTATCATCCCCCCATCTGGTGCCCAGATTCAACGGTAACCGTGTGCAGGGCTCTATGCCTGTTACATGTAAGGATATGATGCAGCACCACCCCCTTGCCCCCCATCATCAACTCACTGTTTCAGATTGCTGACTTTAATGAAGAGCTTACATTGCTCCATGTACACGTATATAAAAGTGCTGTAATACAAGATTCCAGTTACAAGTAGTAGGTATTTCATAATGCACTGAACAGGGCACTGTTACCCAACTGGCACCCTCTGCTTTCCCACCAGAGTTCCAGATCCAACGTTTATACCAGGCTACATGAGAAAGCTCCTTGGTGTGGTGAAGCATTTCTGCCACCAGCTGTCCCTTCCACAGTGTAATGTGGCCCCTGCACGTGCAAGGCTGAGGGCAGGCAGCCAGGGAACACACTCCAGAGCCAGGCAGCTGAGAATCAGCTCCTCCTTGTTGACTGCTGTGGATCACCCTCGTTACGCGGTGCTCTCCGAAGTCAGGTTATGGGGTACAGCAGTGGTTGGGGACAAGTTTAAGATCTCTTCAAAGGAAGGTCCTTCATCCTCCAGGGGTATCTCTGCCTCAAACATACGCTGGAGCAGAGCATCTACTGTCCTGTATCCTGCAGGTGGCCAAAAACAAGGTCACTGTCTGCATCCATTTCTGTTCCTCAGAAGCTAGGAGGTGGCTGCTTGAAGGCAGCTCTTACTCAAAAGGCAAGAAAACAAATGCCTCAAATTATTCTCCCTGGTGTTTTACCCCATATACTTTCAAGCACTGAGAGCCCCAGTAAGGCTAAGACCACTATTTTGAGATTTTAAGCCCCTCTGTTCCCATGTGTCCTTCAATGAATTTGTGATCCCAAGCAGTTGGGAAGCACAAGCTGCTAAGGCACAGCAAGAAAGCCAGTAGGAGAAAAAAAGTTATTAAGCTAGAGGAAAGGAGGATATAGTCACCCTGTGATCCGAGCCAGGAGGAACGCAGAGTGCATATAAGGAGCAGAAAAGCAGAAAACAGACTTCTTGGCACCAGCAGGACCTCAGCCACCATGGCAGTGTCTTCATAGACTGGCTGCCAAAGACAAGCATGCACAGGAGGGCCGAGGTAGGAAATGAAGTTGCTACAGAAGTAAAGAGAAACAGGAAACATTAGTGTCCACAGTTCTCTAAAAATCTCCAGCTGGGTTTTAGCTGCTTTTATAGCCTAAAGGAAGCAGAAGCGCGTGGGAGCTTCCCCAGAGAAAGGGCTACAATCAGGGACAGTTCAGACCCTCAGCCTCTCAAACAAAACACTGCAGGGCTGCACTTACGTTTGGAAGCAATTTTAAACACCAGCCCTTTTGACTGTGGCTTTGTTCCACCTTCCCCCTCGAGGTTGTGCTCAGCACTCTCCATGTTATCAAGGAGTTGTTCATCCTGGAGCTCATCCCTACACAAGAAGAAACAGAAGTTAACCCGGGGCAGGGGAGGCACATCCTACCCCAGGGGCCCACATGTACCCAGCAGCAATGGATTCTCCAGGGCAGGACAGGCACCAATCATGGTGTTAGTCTCCAGCATCTCCCCTGCCCTTTGAGCAACAGTCCTGGGCTGGAAGAGCTCAGCAAGGCCGATGCAAGTAGCCTTCTGCTAACACCTAGACCAAGCCTACATGGTCATGACAGATTAACAAGAACCTTGTGACAAGGAAGAGGAGTCTCAGCTCACACTCGGGATGGACGATGGCCTTTTCCTCCAGTCCCACAGCCCTCGTCAGATGTGCCAAGCCAGCCACATCCAGCATGACCCTTTTAGGGGACTTACTCTTGAACTCCCATTCCCAACTCCTGAATTTTCTGTTCAATGGCTGTTTCCACTTCACTCTTCTCTAGGGAGTACTCCACAAAGAAAGCTTCCAAAATGAACGACACAAAGATACTGAAAGAAACGTGAGCAGAATTACACAGCAGCATTTTCTTACTGGCTTCTCCCCCTGCTTCTGTGCATCAGCTACTGTCTCAGTACTCCCAGGCTCTATTCCCAGCACTCCATACCCTCCCCTGCTGGAGGCAGGAACCTCCAAGTCAGAGCAGTCTCAGTTGAGATAAGAATAAATGCAGCAGGTTCCTCCATGACACGTCCTGCCTATCTCTAAGTCACACCATGTGTGATCCTGGGACCACCAGCAGTGCCCTGGCAGAGAGCAGAACCCCTCTTCCTTTCAAAATAGAGTAGAGCAACCCAAAACTTACTTGACAATAATTATCACCATCACAATGTGGAAAGCAATGAAATAGAGCTTCGCAGGCTGAGCTGTCACGGTGGCAAATCCATTGGCAAAGAGTATGATGGGAGTTAAGGGCAAGAGTGCTAGAGGAGAACATCTTGCTGTAGATTAGTGCTAAGGGAGGAACCCAATTATACTGCCCAGCAATGACCTTCTGAACAAAGCCCTCTGCAGGGACCCCGTCTCTGGTGTCTGGCACTATGTACAGGTGTATGCAATACAAAGGGAAGAACATGGTCCGACCTAGAGCTTGGTGATCCACCACAAAGGATATCATGCCACTGATTGACTACAGTGAGCTCCATCAGGACGATGAAGGATGATGCAAAGTTGTTGAAGTTGTTCTTGCAGTATTTTCCACGGGCAAATAGAGAATCCTTGAGGGCTGGGTTTCCACATTCCAGGGCATGATGAGCATTTGAGTTTGGAGGGAAGAACTGGATTTTCCCATGGAATAACTCCATGCCAATGATAGCAAACACACAGTACACAACCTGGGAAGAGAAGCCCCATCACCTGCTTCTCCAGTGAGCAGCAAGCTCCATGGCAAGTTTAGAGTTCCAACAGGTTTCCCAGTTTTTACAGACATGGCAAGCTGCTGAGGAGCAGCATAGAGTCTAAGAGAGCCAGCCCACTCAAGGGTAATTATCAGGCAGGAGTAGTAATCCAAGAACTACAGCTCAAATACATGGAAATGGAATATTCTCAAATCATAAGAGAAGTTATTTTTAGGAAGTTATTTGAGAAACAGGTTTCTTGTTCAGCTTCTTGCCCAAATCAGTTTGATTCCTTATAGTGCGAAGCCCAAGCTACACAGACCATATCCTCCTTGCCCTATGGAGCAAAGGATGTTGTCCTGACCTGGCAACTAGCAGGAACTCAACCTCTTTGTACACATTTACATGTGCAATGACCAAGAATCAAATGGACACTTACAGTTTCAAAGGCCAGCCATCCAGAAATTTGCATTTATCCTCTTGAAAAGAGCACGAGTGTGAGACTTAAGACACATTCCTGTAAAACTGGAGTGCTTTGAGCCAAGATACCAGGATTTCTTACCAGAGTCAGCCCACCAAAAGTCAACATTGTTGGTACGATGTTTATCAGTGTGTTCATGATGACCCGGAACCTACAGCAAATGATTCACAACAACACTTGCTGTGGGGAGGCTCTTCCAAAGCCCATGGTTGCTTATTTTCACATCCCATCCACCACATGCTCACCACATGCCCTTATTTATAAGTAAGTCTCCAACAACTGGGTTCATCCCAGGCACACTGGGACAAGGCCTTGAGATGCTCAGTTGAGTGGCCATGGTCAGTCCAAAACAACCATGCAGAACAACTCAAGGCACTGTCTCAGCCGGCCTGACACGGCTTGGCCCATAAAACACATCCCCATCCCACTCTCTTTGTTACCTTTGAATGCTGTCAACAATCCTTATTAGTCTGAGGACCCTTAAGATGAAGACAATGTCCAGGATCTGTTGGCTGTTGTACTTCGTGGCTGAGAAAGGAAAAAATATTTTCTTTTGGTTATGAAAAATAAGCAGAGAAGTATCAAGATAAATCATGTTCTTACATTATTATCACTATGCCCTTGTTAAAGATTGGTAGTTATTAAAAAAACAAAACAAACCCACAAAAAACCTGAGTTAGTTCTTAGAAACCCTACAGGAAATTCACTGTCTTGTCAAAAAGCCTCTCAAGCCCAAGGTGATGGCAAGAAAACCTCAAGACCACCGAGTATCCCAGATGCATGCAGACTGCTTAAGCTGCACTTACTCGATTTCAGGGTGGTATTGAGTATCGTTGCAGTCAAGGCAGCAAAGATGATGAGGGTATCAAACCTAGCACGAGGGAAGGCAGTGCTGTTAGATTTGTGGGCAACAGAGACCGGGCATTGAAGCTGCCACATGACATAAGTAGTCACCCCTCTTCACATCTGTGCCAGACAGCCCTGCATGAGCTCAAACTCTTTGCAGGGTGGGAAGATGGGAAAGCTTTGTTGAACAAAACGCTTGCCCCTGCCCAGTCACTATCTTCACATGTGGCAGAGTCACTTTTGATTGAGATGGAGTGGGGCAGGACAGTAGTCTCCACCAGAGCCAGGCTAGGCCAGGAAAGAGCATAATGTCCTCTGACACATACGATCATCCTAATTACACCCTGGCACATGAGTCAAGCAGCCCATCTCCCCAAGAGACTTTCCATTCTTGAGGAGCTGAATGCAAAGATCTCACCACACTTAATGCCACCTTTACCACAAACATTCATCCCACTTACCAGTTCCAGAACTGATTTTTGCCAAAGAAGGCCCTCGGTTCGTAAGTGTACACTTTCAGGAGTATCTCAATTATATACAAGGCAAGGAAGACCCACTCCGCATAAGAAATATAGGGGGTTTCCTCATCCAGAGCAATGAAAATAGCATTTATTAGAATGATCACATCATAAGTCCAAACAAATCCCCTGCAAGAAAGAGAGAAATCAGTTTGCCACTCCCAAGGTTACGGAGTTATTTCAGGAGTTCTTTGCCTCCTCTCTCAAATGTCACCGTTTAAGAAACTATCTTCACCCATCAGTTCTCACCAAGCCTGAGAGTTTAGGAAAGTCACTGCAAAGTTTAGCTTTGTCCTTGAAGTCTAACACAAACCAAACCTTCGAGGTACAACCCTGTCAATGCTCAGTGTTAAACAAACTCTTAGACACTGACTGTCCCTGAGTCTCCAACAAGTCAAGCAGAAAGTCTCCAGCAGAAAGACTGGACGGGTAAAATAGCAGACTATACAGAACTGGGAGGCAGGGGCTGGTACACCAGATGGGTGTGCTGGAGTCCTGGACTGGACAAGCAGAGAGGAATCCCACCATCTTCAAAGGGAAACGCAAAGTTATGCTCCTTGGGAGGAATAACCTCGGGTGTCAGTGCATGCTGGGGGTCAACCTGCAGCGCTGCAGAGGATCTGAGGAAGGGGCCTTGGATGACAAGTTGAAGATGAGCCACCAATGCACCCTGGTGGCAAAAAAGGCCAACAGCATCCTGGCCTACATGAGGAAGGGTGCTGGGAATAGGTTGAGAGAAGCAATTTTCCCCCCTATCTCCTCAGTACTGGTGAGGCCACATTTGGGATGCTGTGTCCACCTCTGGGCCCCCCAGTACAGAAGAGACAGACATACCACAGTGAGTGAAGCAAAGGGTCTCAAAAATGACTAAAGGACAGGATAGTCTGACACACTGCATGCTGAGACAGCTGGGGCTGCTCAGTCTGGAGGAAGGTCAGGGGGATCTCAGTATGCATAAATACCTGATAGGAAGGTGTAGAGAAGATGGAGCCAGACTCTTCTCAGTGGTATCCAGTGAAAGCATGAGACGCAAGGGGCACAAGTTGAAATACAGGATCTTCCATTTAAACAAAAAAAGCTTGGGGGTTTTTTATGCTAAGGTTGGTCAAACACCAGAACAAGCTGCAGAGTCGTTGCAGAGTCTCCATACTATGAGATACTCAAAACCCAGCTGGATATAGCCCTGTAGCCTACGCTAGCTGACTCTGCTTTCAGCCAGGGGGTTACACTAGACCATCTCTAGATGTTCCTTCCAACCTCTATGATTTTGCAATTTCTGGGAAGACCCAGATGTGAAACAGAGCACTTAGTAGCTCATAGTGCTAACATAGTAAGAGCCAATGAAACAGCACAATGGAGCTTTGCAGCAGAGACTGCTAAGGTAAGATCACCTTCAAGTGAAACATTCAGTCTGGTCCTTCAAGGCAGGCCATAATGCTCTTGTTTTCAGTAAAATCTATTTACACTCAGCACCTCTAGAAGATCTGAACAAGTGGGACTAGAAGAGGTATGGACTCACCAATAGCCAAGTCTAGTTTCTCCACACCACCACAAATAGGTTAAGAGCAGAGCTGGCCCAAAGAACACTTAAAAACAGAACCCCCAGTGTTTGGCTCAGTGCAGTTTGCACTTTTCAGCATGGCATCCAGATGAGCAGTTCCTTGCAACATCACTGCTCTGCAGCCCTCTGACTGGTAAGAGCTGCTTGCTCCACCAGTAGAGGCTTACCTGTGCCTAACCATGCTGCGCAGGAACCGACTCACTGCCGAGTTGTACACACGAGGCATCCATTGCCCCAGCGGATGGCTGCGTATCTTCAGGGTAATCACCTGGATGTTGAGGAGATCTGCCAGCTGTACAAAGGACTTTTTGTCTGCAACAGGGGAAAGCACTACACATCAGCCTGCTGTCATTAAAAGGACAGTGTCTGGCAAATGCAAACCTACATGCACACAAGTTGCAGCAATCTGGACTTGGTGTCTGTTCGTGGCAGGAGGCAACACACACACACACAAAGTGGTATCCACCACAGCACTGGCTGAACTCAAGCAGCTCCTCTGCCCCACATCTGGGGGACTGGCTCAAGCCACAGGCCAGCAACCAAAACACACCTTTAATGATCAGGATGGGCACGATCTAGCATGAGGAGACTGACCCGTCTCTCCTCATATCCTGTCTCCAGCAGGAGCAGAGCAAGAGGCTCCAGAGGACTGTGTGGGGAACCACATTGCTTGGAGGAATCTGATAACAAGGGAGGCTTTCCTTGTCCTGTGCTGAGAACAGGAGGTCCCACTGTCCACGTTGAGCTTGGCCTGATGTCAAACGGTTATGAGGAGCTGCCCACAGCATGCATGACACGGGCTACAGCACAGGCAGAAAGAACAACCTTTCAGGATTTAAGTAATCTGGAGGCAAGCAGGAAGAGGGCCCTGGAATCCCTCTGGGGCCATTATAGAACACAAGACCAAACACCAATAAACTCTTGAAGCATCAAGTTCCTGAGCCCAGGTTCCTCCCCAATCCCTTGAGCATAGTAGTACCTCATTACTCACCTATGAAACCCTTCTGCTCATCATCTGAGATGCGTAGCAGCAGCTCTTGGTGGGAGTTGCTGATATCAGGAGCCACCAGCTTGACAAGCTCCTTCCACCGGCCTTCTCTAACCACAAACTGTGCTCCTTCCTCTTCCTTCAGGAGGTTGAAGGCCTCTATCATCTTGCGGTGCTTCATGTAAGCAAGCTTACGGATCTCATTCTAGAGAGAGCATCGTGATTCAGGCAGCTTCATATACCCTTCCCCCTCTTGATTTAAATAAAACAATCTTATTTTCATGGCACAGGGGTGCAGGAACAGACTCAGAGGAGCTCACTTGGAGTGATATTAGACACCGAGTACAGCACAATCAGCAGGGGTGATGAGAAATGCTATTTAACAGGCTACCACTGGCTCTCTGCACAGCACTTCAGAAGGATTGTTTGCTGCTGGGAGATGCATTGAAAAACCGGAAGAAAAAGACAAAGGCTAGTGTCCCACAGGAAGGAGATAGAGATCACAGGATCTGCACATCCACAAGTGACAGAAGCAAAGAGGATATGTCCACACATGCTTCCCATTCATAAGTGAATACTGCCAAGATCAGGGGTGGAGATCCTCTTCTGTGCAAAACTACAAGCAGGCTAAAGCAGCTCATGCCCTTGGGAGATGGGCCCCTGGGAAGCCATAGCAGACTGCTTACTGAGTGAGAGCCAATCCCCTCATGGGAGCACCCAGGAATTTCCAGCCTTCACTCTTCGATCACAAGTACCAAATTGCACCTACTCAGTTTGGGTAGAAGAAACAAGAGTTCTGATTTACTCAGACCTCCCTTTAAATTTCCTTTGCTTTAAGAGCACATGCAGTGGCAGAAAGTATGTGCTGTGCATTTATAGCCAACTGAAAACAGTCTCCTGCATAGAGTCATCATTTTTGAGCTAGGACTAAGCCTCTAACAGCAATAACACAGAGATACATGCTTCCTATCTATTGCAACTTCTTGGGTTCACAGCACGATAGAGTATTTCATTATTAAAGGATAAATCAGAACTCACAACAATCCTCATGATACAAGAGGTGGACCTGTGCTTGTTATTTGCAGAGCACCAGTAAAGGCAAGAAGCTGCAGCCCCCTTCTCCACACTTTGCAGTGGCAGATGCTTTCCAAGAGAAAGCCCGGTATTTCCTTACAACATTGCATAGAACAGCAGGCAGTCACTGATCATAACTCACCCCTCCAAACATTACCTTAAGGTGTTTTTTGTAGTTGTTGTACACCACAGCCAGGAAGAGAGACATGAAGATGTAAGTGTTGACGATGACAAAGGCAATGAAGAACAGGGCATACCATGAGCTGAAGTCAAATGCCGGCATCCTAGAGAGGGGAAGAGAGATTGCTACTTGCTAAGCAGACAAATAGAGAAAAATAAGAGAAACAACAAGAAAACAGTCTTCAAGATGGATTTCCAAGTACTGCACTCAGACCTCCCCTTCCACTTACTCTAGGAGGACTAGCAGCATTTCTCAGTCTGAATGCCCAGGGTCCTTGTAACATCCCAGTTACATCCCCAGCTCACAAATGAGCATGCCATTCCTTCCTGCCCCTCTGATGGCACCTTCACAGTATAGACCAAAATGGGAACCCAGATAGAACAAATGAGGCTGGAAAGACCAACTCTCAGGTAAGTTTAACACAGCTGTGCAAATTGAAGTTGGTACTGAAAGTCCTGCCAATATTACAAGAGAAAAAGACATCCGAGACACTAGAGTATACCCTTCCTTTGCAGGAAAGGGTTTTAATCAGAGTGTTTGTGTGCATTTGTCCCTCCAGCTTAAGCCATCTTCAGTTACTGGGTCATTTGGAAAGCAGTATTTACAACACATCTTTTCTAAAAGTCTTCCTAACCTCAGATTCTGGTTTAGAGCCATTTATAAAACAGATGGCTCTGAATTCACAGAATACCACAACAAGGTATTTCAGAGCAGCAACAGGGCTTTTATTTTTCCAGTCTGCAGGGGCTTCATGAATTCTCAGCCATCTGTTTTAAAACATCTTGTTGTGCAAAACGCAGTGCTGCTCTAACCAGAGATCACACCACTAGGAGCAGGACACCAGCATTCACAACAGAAAGACTGTAAGCTCAGCATACTACACACATGACATCCGGGCTGTTTGCTGTTGTCACCAGCACATAGAGGTCAAACACAATTCCTAGGTAGTTTCTGAAATATGGCAAGCCTTCTGCTGTCTGGAGATTCCTAGGAGAATAAGGACAATTGGAAGTTAAGCACAGAGATCACATGTGTCACCATAGGAACTGCATGTATCAGCAGTGCTTTCATTCACTAGTCATCGTTTGGAGCTGCCAGATCCCCTCCTCCCCAAAAGTGCCACACCCGTTCTTCCCATCCAGCTCTGAGCAAAAGAAGTATCCACACCTCTCACCAAACAGCTTCAAGGCCATGAGGGAGAACATGAGAAGGCTAAACATGAAGAACAAGAAGACATAGGTGATCTCTGGCAGCGTGTTGCGGATGCTGCGGAAGGCTCTCCGAATCTGCCAGGGAGAAGACAAGCATTTAGAGGCAAGGTGGAACCTGTTTTTTCCCCCCACCATCCCATCTGGATCAAACACCTACACAGGGACAAGCAAGCAAAGTGGGCCAGCAGGAGAGATTCTGACCCAGATGTGCCAGCTCCGTTCTGCTAAAACCTGTGCTAGAGTACCAGGTCTTTCCTCCTCATTCCCCAGGGGAGATGATAGAAGGAGAGACCCTACCTACATCCCATCGTGAGCTCAGCTAGCCAAGGGACAGAGGACCTCGTGGTACTGCTGAGATGCTCTTGCTGCAGTGGACTGGCCAGGGACAGAAGCCCACCACTCCAGGCCACAAAACACGTGCACTGAGCCTGAGTGTTCAACTGCTCCCTGCCCCAGGCCTCCACACCACTGTAGTTTACTCATTTGTAAGTCAGGACAAGAACAGTCTTGGGCAGCAGGTCAAAGATCTCCCCGTGACAAGAGGAATCAGAGTCCGAATCACCCACCTGGACTACAAGTTCAGTTTCTGAGAACAGCCTGACACTCATGCTTGTTTGCCTAGGAGACTTCCAGAAATAAGTAACCTGGCCCCTGATCCACAGAGAAACAGTTCTCATTTGCGGTGCTGCTCATGTTCACACCTCCTGAGGACAGCATCTAACTCTGCTTGCAAACAGGGGCTGGACTAAGCACAGCCCATAGGCTGACCTTACAAGAAACATTCTGCCTTCTCCATGCAGTTGTACACTTTCAATGTGATCTTCCCTAAATCATCAGTGTGTTCAGTGAGAAGCTCTAGTTCCAGCCCCAAGCACACTCTGGGCTCTGGACAGCAGTATCACAGGAACCTAAATTCTGCCATTTCTGCCCACAAACCATTCTACTAAATCCCCTGGATCTCAGAAAGCAGCAGGCTGTCCAAAAATAGGACCCTACACCAGAGGTACATCCCACCCGACCTCTTCCTTACCTGGCGACTCTCTGCAAAGTTGATCAGGAAGATGGGCCTCACAATTCTTGACCATCGAATGCTCCTCACGTTGTATACTCTGAGGACCCCACATATGGCTAAGTCTGTTAGGGATAACTGTAGAAGAAAGAAGGAAAATTCCCAGAAGCAACACTGGAAACATGTCTAGATGGTGAAGACAATAGAATCAGCTGATACAAGACAGATGCACACACAACAGGTTTGAGAACAGGCTGAGCTGTTGGTTGGTTTGGCCATGGTTCTTGTAGAGCCCTTGTAGATCAGGCCTACGTTACCAGGAAAGCAACAGGAGAAAAGAGCCACCTCCACATGGGCCACTTCAACCTCAGAGGCTCCCCTAGACCTAACTCACCAGGATTGCAACCATGATGCAGATGTTCTTGGTATCCTTCCAAAATACACTGCGAAGAGTGACTTTTGCAAAATGTGTCAGTCGGCCAAAGAACACCAGAAGGCACAACACCTCAACCACAGAAGTGACCTGCAGAGAGAGAAGGGGCCCAAGTCAGGGCAACCAAGAGCAAAGCTAGCCCTCTCCACACAGATGAGGAAGTTTAGGCTGGGGTACAGGCAAAGGAAAAACGGGCAGAGTCAGCACAGAAGTTTTTCCAGTGGGTTCTGGCTGTTTTACAGGCTCACACATCTGGCACTGAGCAATAGTTTCAGGCCTCCTTTTCTGCAATTCCCTGCCATGTGGCAGGTTACAACCATTAAATTTGTATTTGCTTAGGATTCAAGGAATACATCTCTCGCAGACACTCATGCAGAACAAATAAAGGCTGCAGGAAAATCAGTCCTAAGGGCAACACTCCACTGCTGCTTTGAGACAGGAGGACCACACTTGGGTCACATACAAGGCTGGAATTATTCTCAGAGATGCAGAAGAGCAGCAAGACTGTCTTGCAGTCACATCAGCCATTGATGACAGCCACAATGACTCCCATAGTCCCTATCTAGCTCCTATGCCCACTTTTTGTCCCATTTCAGTAGATGAATGGTATCAAAAGAAAGATTAGCAGCAATTATCTCCTGACAGCTTGACAACTTGTTTCAAGCAAGAAACCCTTGCTTGTTCTACCAAGCAACACAGTATTAGTTGCATTGCTGCTTCTACACTTACCAGGAAGGGGAGTGGATACACAGCAGGTTCTTCGAATAGTGCAAGGGAGAGGTTGAGAAAGATGAAGAAGTAGGTGGTTGTTCGCATGATCCAGTGGTTGTAGAGATAATAAAGCCTGCAGAAAGACGACAGCAGCACCATAAATAAACATAATAAAACTTCAGTGAACGTACCCATGGGCTCACCAAATACATCTTGGAACACCACCACATGCTGTGCCAAATTGTCATGGAGGAAGAAGGGTAACAGCAGCACAACTTTTGCCACCCAGGGATTTGGCAGTTTGTTTCCTGGCCCTTTCTTATAGTCCAATAGCTGATGGACACTATATTCCCTTTCAGGAAGCAAAAAATACCTGGGGAGGTAAACTGAACTGAGCAACATGTGTTCTATGACTGCAACACACAGATTTGGTAAAGCTGCTTCCTTTGTTACTTAATTTGAATGCAAATTTCTGCTAAGCTCAGGTATCCACATGACACAAAGCCAAAGTCTGATTAGTTATCTAACACCTTTTCTTTGCAGGTTAAAAAGCAAAGAGATAAGAAAAACCACCAGAGGGAAGTTTGGAGCTGCACAGCGAATTGGTTTTTATACACAGCTCAAGCAGCATTCTACCCCCTACAGCAGCAAAACCTCCAGTGAATGATAGCAATAACCATGGACACATCCAGCTCAGCCTCCCAGGGGAGGTCTCACACAACAGTATGCAACAGCAGCTCCTTTGGGGAGATGTGAAGTAGAGCTGTGGAGTTTCCCTGCCAACACCGCCAATGGGTCACCCCACCTGCCCAATAACCCTCTGTGTACAGGCTACAGCCCAAGCTGGAAGGAAAAGTCACCTCTCCAACTGAAACTGCTCAGCCTCTTACCAGCAGCCAAAGGGAAAAGAGTCACTGCTGCAGGCAAAACATTCTTGACTTGGGGAATTTTAATTAACTTATTGTCAATTAACACAAGCTTCTACTTCCTCCTGCCCCTAGCAGCTACCGCCCTTTCTGAAGAACACCTGAGCAGAGGGGCCATATGCTCCTTTGATTAGCTGAAGCTTTGGTGTGCAGCAGCTGGGACCAAGCTTCCCAAACTCTTCATCCTCACAGAGCACTGCAACTTTACTCTTGAAAGATTTAATATTTTTTTCTGCTCTAGCAAAAATACAAGCTTTTATTTCTTTTCCATCCTCAACATCCAGATACACCAAGCCCCGTTCAGCACGTGGATTTCAGCTCTGTGCATCCCACTCACCTACTTCTCAGTGCCCAGCTGATGAACCCAAAGTCCTCAGCCTTTTCTGGCTGTTGCTCTCCAGAGGGTTAGAATCATAGAATTGCTTGGGTTGGAAAAGACCTTTAAGGTCACCAAATCCATCTGTTAACCCAGCACTGCCAAAGCCACCACTAAACCATATCCCTCAGCACCACATCTACACGGCTTTTAAATCCCTCCAGGGATGGTGACTCCACCACTGCCCTGGGCAGCCTGTGCCAGTGCCTGACAACCCTTCTGGGGAAGAAGTTTCTCCTAATATCCAATATAAACCTTCCCTGGCGCAACTTGAGGACATTTCCTCTTATTCTACCACTTGCAAATTAGGAGAAGAGATCAACTCCCAGCTCACTACAGCCTCCTTTCAGGGAGTTGTAGAGAGTGAGAAGGTCTCCCCTGAGCCTCCTTTTCTCCAGGCTGAACACCCCCAGCTCCCCCAAGCTTTTGCTCTAGACCCTTCATAGTTTCAGCTGTGGTTGGTTCTCCCCAGCCCCGCACAGAGCCCCGCTCCAGCGCGGCGGTGCCGGTGCCCGCAGCTCTCCTTACCTGACCGCCTCCGGGGAGGTCTGGAAAGGGATATTCCTGTTGTACTGCGCATCGGAGACAAACGCTGCTGCCAGCAGCAGGTCCTGCGGGAAGGGCGAGAGCACAGACAGGTGTTGGAGCTTGGAATAAGCTTAGAGATACTCAGAGGAGGTCCCTTCCACCCTGGGGCACGCTATGGAGGGAAGAAGCAGTACAAGGGATGCTGGAGCTTTGCACAGCCCCGTCCCCCTTCTGCTAGCGAAGGTCCCTCACCGGGCCGAGCCCCACCAACTAACAAACCAACCCACCCTCCCCGCCGGGACCCCCAGCCCGCTCCGCTACCTGCGCAGCCGCCTCGGCCATGGCGCGGGCAGCCGCTGCTCCTCCCCAGCCCCGACGCCTTTATCGG
>VZRW01006596.1:38972-66762 GCA_013398125.1 Aegotheles bennettii
GCTGAGGTGAGGAGGGGCTGCTGCCTCCGGTCCTGAGGGGCTGAGGTGAGGAGGGGCTGCTGCCTCCGGTCCTGAGGGGCTGCTGCCTCCGGTCCTCGAAGGCTGAGGTGGAATTCAGTGGGAACTGGCACACGGCAGGTAACAACCGGTTAAGCCGCCGCTTGGGCTCGTATTGGTGTTTGTCACAGAGCTCTGTGGAGGTCTGTATCTAAACTGACACGTTTCGATAAGCATGTATGGTTGGGGTCATCCCAGATTGGGTCAGAATTCTCAGAAAATGCCATCTGTCTCTCTTGCTTTCAATGCAGATGCACGGAGCTGAGGAAGTTGGTGGATGAGAATACAAATGCTCTTCATGATCTGAAAAAAGTGAGTGCGGGGACACATTTGTTAATGGTTTTCTCCAAAATGCCTCATGGAGAGCACGTAGAGAACACCAGCCCCCCTTCGACTTCAGGTGCCTTGATAGCAATCATCACACTGTACAACCCCCACCCGGGCTTGCTGAGATCCATTTATATGAGTTAAAAGCACATTTTTAATGCTTTACTGTGTACAAGTTCTGCGCTTAAAATCTTTATCAACCTAATGCATTAGAAAGCCTTTATCAACCCAATGCATTGTACTGGAGTGGAGAATCCCAATTTGTGATTTAACACGAAATTTCATCGTGGCAGAGTAAAAGGGCAAGAAAGACATCACTAGGTGGGGAGTGACAGCAGCCCAGGGAGGCAAAAGCTCTTAAGACGTTTCTGTAAAACTAACATTATAGGGGAACTTTGATTCTTTGAGCAATTTTCTGTGTTCTTCTTTCTCAGGCTGATGAGCCTGCACCCGTGGGGAATTACAATCAGAGGAAAGAAGAAGAAGAAAAGCTGTTGCTGAAACTCTCTCAGCAGCTGCAGAAGCTTGTTCTTATCTTGGATCAGGATAATGTGACTACGAATTATGCAGCGTACGTGGCTTAAACAAACAAATACAATCTGCACTTTTATAGAAGTGTACATGTACAGTGAAAAGGACCCTGAAAAGTTGTTAGCTCATCCCCTTCGTTATCTCAGCATACAGTTAAAGAAGTGCTGAAGAGCCAGCTCTCACGGGGATTGTTTTCTTGATGCAGTCAAACAACTTGCTGGAGTTTTCTGAGGGTGTTGGTTAATGGCTGAAATATAACGTGGCTATTGAGAGGAGAGGTTGCAATGTGGTCTGTGTGCTTAGGGAGGAAACACCATGGGGATTTTGGAATTTTTTCAGATCAGGTCAGGGAGTGAAACACAGGAGTGAAAATTCTGTACCTGGGTAATGTCCTTGCAGAGAAGCCCCCATCGCAAGGCTTCACAGCAATTTCAATAAGTGTTGTTAAAATAATAATTAAAGAAGTTTGATTTATTTTGGGTAGAGATGAGGAACATCAGAAAGATCCTCAAACAGAAGATGAAAATGAAGAGGATGAGAGTGAAGAGGAAAGCAGTGAGGAGGAAGACAGTGATGAAGAAGAGGATGATGATGAGGAGGATAAATTGTTGGATGATCCAAATGTTAAAGAGTGTGTTGCAGTTGGGAACTTTACTGCACAGCAGGATGGAGATCTCACATTTGCGGTAAATATGTCTCTGTCTAAGGTTTTTCCCTGCAGCTCATTCTGTACTAAGCAATAACTGTAATTAAATTCTGTGCTTTTGGGATTCAGCCAGTTCCTTGCAGGATTCAGGGAGAAATGGCTTTTCCTGATGTACATTGGCTTGATGGAGTCTGGCGTCCTTTTGCCACCTCCTGTAGCAGCAGAATCCATTGCAACAGTGGGAAAAATCAAGCTTTTGTGGTGTTTTTTTTTTAAATTGTGCCTAGAGCCATTTTGAAATACTTGTCTGTCTTTTCTCTCTGTCTCTCCTTCTAATGGCAAAGAAAGGTGAAGTCCTGCATATACATGAGAAGAAGGCTGATGGCTGGTGGGTAGCTGAAAACTCAAAAGGGGAGAAAGGCCTCGTCCCTAGAACCTACCTTGTGGTGAGTGTGAGCAACCTCCTCTTGCTCTCACCTCTGTTATTTTGTATATATTGATGATAATATAGCTGCATAAAATGGATCGCAATGCTCACGTGTGGACACACAGCAGTGTGTTTCCTGTTATTTGGAAGTAACACTGTGTTTGTATGTGTGTGTGTAGATAGGTAGCAAAAGCAGTGTTGTTGTGCCTTGTGGAGACATGACATGTATGTGCAGAGAAGTTTCTGGAATATGAAAGTTACAACCTTTGTTACTAAAGGTCTGCTCTGAAGACTCCAAGACTTTTCATAATTTATATGAAATGTGAGTCCATGTAAATGTTGGAGTATTTTGTAATTCAACACGGAGAACCTTTTAAAAAGTGGATTTTAAAGCTTTGTAACTTTTCCCCCCATTTTTAGAGTTGCTTACGTGTGTTATTTTATGTACTTATGCACTTACATACCCAGTGTATGCCTGTGCTGAACATTTAAATGTGGATACACAGTCTGGGCCGAGTGAGTAGGTGGAACAGAGCTTTTCACACTGTAACTGAAGAGCATGCTGAGTAAAGAGCTTTTTACTCCATGATGCTGATGTATTTCTCTTTATAAAGATTCCGCCTTGCAAATGCATTCTCTCACTTGTAGGAATACTCCAATCCCTTGCTGTAGCTGCAGAACTCGGGGCTGTGTTCTGCAGTTACAGTGCTCTGGAGTGATACATCACAGTCAGAAAATCTCCTCTTCTAAACTATTAACATGTGCTATGGTTAGAGAAAGCATTCTTCAGAACAGAACTGTGAAGAAATCAAGCACTTTGCTGTTTTGAATCTGAATTACAGGTCCATCACGAAGACAGCGAAAGCCAAGAGCAAAGTGGAGAACACATAGAAGTGGTGGATGAAACAGCAGATGAAACTGAAATTAAAAAAAGGTAAATTAAGTGACGTGAAAGCAAATAAGTGTAAAACTATTCACCCTCCTCCTTAAATCTGGCAGTACATTTCTTACAATGAGAATACCTCACAACGGTGTTTAGTTCTTTGCATTTTTCTTTTCAGTACAGCAGCCACTTGCTTTGCTTTTTCTGTTTGCAGACTCACTTTTACTTGAGTGGGTTTGTTGGGGAATTTTGCTTTGGTTTGCCCTTCCTCTCTTCCCCCCTCCCAAAATCAAAGAATGACTGGGTCGTGTGTCGAGTTATGTTCCAGCTCATGAGACTGTCTAACAATTAGTCTCAGTGGCTGGAATTATGTCATTATTAGTGTCTCGGATAGATAGGGTATGGTTATTAAGCTGCTGCTGTTTGAAAAGAAACCAATCCTTAGTGTTTAAATTTTTATCGAGACGAGGATGTTCTATTATACAAAATACATCATTTTTCTTCCAGAACAGATTCTCACTGGAGCGCTGTAAGAAGAGCTATCACAGAGGTAGGTGTATCTCATACATAGCAACTTCAGCTGCCATGGTGTTTGTTATTTTGTAGACAAGGTTTGCCTTTTATCAAATGCTGTTTCTCATATTACAGACCATTGTTTTTAATTAGCACCTTCATCCACAAGAATGTTCTCTAATGCTTCAGGAATAGCCTGCAGCCCAATCCCTGTGTCTGAACGAAGATGCAAATAAGATGATTTTGTTGTTTTGCCACAGTAGTACTGTACCATTTCTTTGTCAAGAGTGTGATTTTGTTCTATAACTGGTGGCTGCTTTGGAAGGGAAGGGGGATTTGACAAAACAGGAGTCTTGCTGGGTTCATACATGGAACAAAGTAAAAGTTCACGAGGATGGGCCAGACTAGCTGCAGATAAGAAGAGGTGACTGATGCCCCAGGTCTCTGATCTTGATTGTGTGAGAGATCTAAATTTGGATAGAATTAGCTGTTAAATAGCAGAAATACTAACATCTGTTTCCTTGTTTCCTCTTGTAATAGAATGACACAGTAGAGGTACTGGCAACCATAGGAGCAGTTCCTGCAGGATTCCGTGTATCCACACTTTTCCAGCTCTTAGAAGAAGGTAAGGTTTTCTCGTAATAACTGCAGTGCAGGATTCTCCGGTGTCTGTGGTGAGTTTCTCATCCTGGTTACTAGCCTATTGGACTAAAATCAGTATTGCTTAATTGTAACTGGCAATCTGTACAGGCTGTATTTGACCTATCAAATAATGTATAAACCACCTTTTTTTTTCTTCTTTGATTAAGTTTTAATTTATCTGTGTGAAATCTTGGCCACACGGAGGCAATGACAAATTTGCTAGTGATTCCAACGATTTTCCTCTTTGGAAGACACTTCCCATTGACATTGCAGAAAATTATGATTTTTTTTAATGTTCTGTTTTTCTCAGAGATCTTTTGGAGTCTCTTCACCAAGTTTATTACACATCTCATATTTTCTTAGTCTTTTTGTTTAAAACTGTTTGAAGTCAATAGCTCTTTTTGTTAATTAAATTACTCTGTTTCTGGAACGAAGTACTGCAGAACACTTACAAATAGTAAAAGTACCCGTTTTAAAGGGTGCTTGTAGAAGATATCTCCATAGTTTTGTTTGGACCAGTCAGATATTCAAATGGACTTCAGCCCCATCTGCGTTCTGGGTGTTGTTCATTTTGTGGCAATAAAGATAATGAAATTTTTAAAAATTACTCTTGTTGTAGGTGATCAGTTTCGAGCAAGTTACTTCTTGAAGCCTGAACTTACTCCTTCACAGCTGGCTTTCAAAGACTTGGTGTGGGACTCTGAAAAAAATACTGTGAGTGTTACTGCTAAGAAAGCTTTGATGCTTTTGGTTTGAGAGAAATTACGGGATTTGTAGATGTGAATTGCTAGCAATATGTCATATTGCTGGGGAGATATTGCTGTGAAACAGATGATGGATTTCAATGTCAATCCAGACTCCTTAGGCAGTAGTTGTTATCACATCCTACTCTCTAATAGGCAAATAATGGGTATCGTGTTGGGTATCTTTTAAGAGTCATGTTTCATCTTAAGTTTGTAGGTTCCTACCCTGTCAGGGGTGAAATAGATCTACATGGGTGACCAGTCTGAATTTTTAAACCACAAACTTCTGCTAGGCACTGTGAAATCACTGATTTCATTTGTCTTCTTCCATTTTGGCTAATGATTATTAGCATCACTTTTAGAATATTTCTTTCCTCTCAAACTTTGACAGAACCTTCCGTCTGTCACACTGAAATATTTGTAGCGATCTCCTCAGAGGAGAGCTAAAGGCTTATGAAGAAATTTTGCTACACAAACTTTGTGGTTAGAAGAATCCAGCCTAGTGAACACTACACTAGATCATCCCAGTAAATGAACACAAACTGGTACCACGTGCAGGAGGATCCTGTAGATTTAATCCTTCTGTTGTCTGTATTTCAGATCTGTCCTAGGCCAACTCGAGTATCCCTGATTGTAACGTTGTGTAGCTGTAAAACTATTCCTTTGCCAGGAGTCAGTCTCCAGGTTCTCAGTAGACATGTTCGGCTCTGTCTGTTCGATGGCAATCGGGTAAGTTGTTTGGCTATCAAAAAAGGTCTTGAGGTGTGGATCTTTCACACTCTGGTTCCTCTGGTATCCAGCTCCTCCAGTTGTCTGACTCAGAGACACACACACACAGAGTCTGCCTTCCAAGCTGCTTCACTTACTCTCCGATTTGCCTGGTTTGACACTGGCCTGTGATCACACATTGACAGACATATGCTGGCTTTCTCATTTGCAGTCAAACATGCAGGCCCCCAGTGGCCCGTGGTCTGGCTAGCTGCTGGCACCCAGATGTGTACAGACACATGCATTCAGAATAGAGAGCCCATTCACCCAGACAAATAGTTACAGATGGAGTGTAATGAGAAAACAGGATGGACTGCACTGATCAGGCGCCAGGCATGGCCAGACATGCACGCTTACCCCTCTCTTTTCCCATCCTTGTTGCTCCACAAAACACCTCGATCCCTCCCTTTTTCTGCCTTTGGTTTCACCCCTGAACATCCCATAGTAAGTCATGTGCAGTCCCAAAATGCCCTTCCCCTGCAGGCCGGTGTCTCGCACCACTGAGCAGTAACCCCTGTCTGTAAGGTGACACAGCTAGCAGCTCCTCTTGACTCACCCTGATGGGAGCCACACCTGGCCCCTGGGGCTGATGGCTGGCCTGGGCAGCCCTGGGAAGGACTGGGTGGTTTCTCCGAGTCTGTAGTTTCAGTTCCCCCACCTGCCATTGTGCCTCTTCGCTCCTTTGTGTTTGTGGAGATGAGCCTTATGAGCCTCTTCTGGGCTGATCTCTCTCCCGAGATGGGCCTGGGAATAGCTGAGTCAGGGTCGTATTCAGATTCCCCCACCTGCCCTTGGTCTTCTGTGCTCCTTTGTGCATGTGCAGAGTGACTTTTTACAACAGAATCTAACGCTGACCATCCGGTGGTTCCCTCTGCTCCACTGAACGCTCCTGGGGCCAAAGGGACTGTTACTGAAGCAAGGATGGTTGGAAAGTGCTCTGTGGCTTCAGAGGAAACTTCCTCTGTAATCCTTTAAACTGAAACCATCTGATAAAGTTGAAGAGTAAGTGTAATTTTACCTTTGTTGTGTGCAGAGTGTTGGGTTAATCTGAGATAATACTTTTTCTTAGAGCTGCATAGCTTTCTGGAAAAAATTGTCTTAGCTTTTTTCATCACTTTGTAATATTTTAGGTGCTGAGTAACATTCACACAGTGAGAGCTACGTGGCAACCTAAAAACCCTCAGACATGGACCTTTTCTCCAAGAGTAGGTATCTTGCTGTGACATAGCCAGTAACTATCTTACAGCATCTATTACTTTGTGTTGACATAAAATGTATTGCAACCAAAATGACCATGCAGAAAAGACACGCTGGAGTGCATGAATTCAAGCTACACCAAGTGTTTTAGCAAAAGCACTTTGGAGAAAAGAGTTGGGGTGAAGGGAGAGTACTGGGGGGGACTGGTTAACTCTGAATCAATATTGGGCGCGTTCTACATGGTCTTCACGGAGCAGGGAAGAGATGAGCCACTTTGCATGTGAGCTTTTGCTTTGATTTAATTAAAAAAAGAGCATGTGCTTCCATGCATGGCTACACTCACAGTAGTGTTGTCCTGTTCTACCCCAGTTGCTGTGTTTTTGGAGGGAGTTAAGTGCTTTTTGACTTCTAAAGTTCTTTAATAGCTTGTGATCACACACAACAAATGTACCTTGGTAGCATAGCTGTGTTTCATGACAAGATAAAGAATAAGGAGAGCAAGGTTTTGACTGAAATTGGCTCGCTACTCATCAATCTCTTTTATATGCAATGGGTTTGGGTCTGAGATCCTATGTGAATGAGAGATGTGTTCAATGGCCTTTAAAAAAACAGAGGTACATTAACTTTTTTTCCCTCCCACTCTCTGTATTAGGTAACAGGCGTTTTACCCAGCTTGCTCGATGGCGACTGTTTTGTGAGGTCCAACTCTCTGTCTCCAGACATTGGTATACTGTTTGAACTTGGCATCACATATATTCGCAATGTAAGTGCATAAAGTTGCCATAGAAATCATCCCAAACACAGGTTTAGGAAGTGACCCAGCTGTCTCTTAGTCGATGTTAAGCAGCAGGGAACTGGATTAAGATGAACAGCATGTTGGTAAGTGGTGGTTCACAGAGACCTAATGGGGCAAAATGGTCCTCCTCATGCTAATTGGAGTAGTCAAGATCATGCAAAGTTGTCTGCCTCTGCAGAGTAAGTTTAAATGCAAGCTGAAGTGTTCACAAATTACTTTTATTCGTGCTTTTGGAGTCTGGAAATGGATGGGCTGGCATGCAGGATTAGCTCCCTTCCCCAGGCACTGTCTCTGGCACTATGAGTAAAGCCTTCTGATGCACAAGGTCACTGGATGGAAACTGTTGACTCTGGAATCAGATGGGTAAATCATCTGGGTAAATTTTTCCCCTCCTTATTTCTATCCTGCATTCTTTTTTTAGAGCATCTGTGCTGGTTTGGGGTTTTTTACCTTTGTATCTGTGCATTTCTTCTTTTTCAGGAGCTTGATGTACTTAGGTTTCCCTTAAATATGTATTTCCTGGCTTTATAAATCTTCATTTCTTAAATATGTTCATGGACAACTTCAGCATAGCTGTTTGTGCTGTTTGGTAAACATCTGCAAACACCTGTGAATGCAACATAGTGTTTGCTTACCACAAATCTGGGGCTTTTACCATTTTTATGGGATTATTCTAAATAATTGTTTGTGGTTCAGTTACTCATTCTGGCTTAGTTGCTGAAGTTATTTACCTTTCTCTATTTTTCCTAGTCAACGGGTGAAAGAGGAGAGCTAAGCTGTGGCTGGGCATTTCTGAAGCTTTTTACTTCTGATGGAATACCTGTTCCTTCCAAGTAAGCTTATTATGTTTTCCCTCTCTCTCTCTCTCTCTGTATTTATATATGTATGTCTATAAATCTGTTTTAGGCTAGGAATAGAGCTCATGTTTCATACTTACACACTGATGGGAGGGCAGGTGTAATCCAGACTAATGTGCAGGTTGTACAGGGTCTTTCAGTGAGAATGCTGGTCCTGCTTCTACAGCCTGGGTATGTTCTGTTAAGTTTGTGTGGAGAAAGTGCTCCCTGCACCCAACACTCAGGTTTGAAATGTTGCCTGTGTTTAAAAATATTCTTCAGTGGGATTTCAAAACTATGGAAATGTCTGAGTTAATAGGGAGTTATGTAGAGTTTTGTTCATATAAAATATAATCACTACCTAAATTGAAGATGACAATGTCCTTTTTAATTCTGACCTCTTTTTTATGTGCATTTTGCTGTATATCCCTTTCCCATTTAAAAATTAGGAGATTGTTTCTAAGACTTGGAAGCAGGTAAGAGTTGTCAATGAATCTCTTCCCATTCACTTGGAGAGTGTGAATAAGCTTATATTTTGCAGCTGATTTATGTTTAGTTCATGGGTCCAACCATCTTAAAGAATAAGAAAATGTACATATTTCTATTTTATTAAATGTAGAAAAGCTTTCTGTTAATTAACAGAAATGATTCATTGTAGAGCAGACTTGAAATACTTGGTTTTTACCAACTATATATAGAGAGATACAGATATGTATGTGTATTCTGGATATATTTGGATTACAGGGAAAAAAAAATACCCCTGGGAGACCTCTGTTGTTCTAGAAGTCTCTAAATCTCTTCAAAATCTGATCTTTTAACATTGCTTTTTTATTTCATTAAGTTAAATATGGTATCTACAGAATGAAATTGCATGTTTACTTCAACAGTGACTTACTCTTGACCGAACTGGGATTACATTATTCTTCAGTGTTTTAAATCTTCCATATCTAAAATATGCTGCATAAGCAATGACTCCTCAAAAACACTTTAGTGAAACAATTGCTAAATTTCATATAAGAAAAATACTGGAGTCGTGTGAAAAAGGATCAATGTTGCTAATTTCTTTTAAAATAATTAACTATTTTTCCAGTATAATACAAGTTTCAAATTTATCATTTGAGGTTTGTTTACTTAATTAGGTGTAGTCATTTAATGTAAAATACTAGTCCTAGCATCAAGCACCATGTCAGTTTTTTATTTGAGATAGCTGGTTTCTTTTTCTCTCAGAAAGCGGCTGTGCTGTTCTCACATATCCTTACACCTTTTTATTTTAACTGTGCTGCTCTTCTTTCACAGGATGTATGAGCTGCTATTAAATGGTGGTACTCCCTACGAGAGAGGCGTTGAGGTTGACCCATCAATATCAAGAAGAGGTGTGGTTTCTCCTAAACCTTATATAAACTAAATGGTACAACAAATGCTATACCTATGTTACAACACGCAGTGCTCAGCCAGGGCTCTCAGCAGCCTGCAGTCACCACAGCCTGGGTTTGTTTTGTGTGTTCTCATTTTGCAGAAGAGACAGTTGATTGTCAGGGCTGGTGGGATTCAGAATGATCTGCCAGTGCTAGTGTTTCTGTCATTTGCAGCGTTTGCAGGTTGGGAGTTCGTTCTGAGAAATGTATTCAATTATTTTTTACTCACCTCTACCTTACTCCATGCATATTATGAATCCACCATCCTAGAGAGAGGTAATAGCTTGTGTTAGACCAAATATTGATACAGCTGATAACGTTGATTTATTTTCAGATGTTCAATTCCTCCTGGTTGTTAGACCATCCTTAAACCATTACAGTTCTAGCAAAACATCTCTTGCCAAATTTAGATGTCCATTCTTGTAATATAATTCTTAATGTTCTTTGAAAATGACAGATTTCATTATTGGATATTTATTTCTTAAGCAGACAGTGGTGTTTTTCATCAGTTCATAGCACTGAAGAAACAGCCCATGCTTGTAGTGAAACTGAGGTCATTAAGTGTGCAGTCAAAAGACATCCTGAAGTAAGTATGCATGTGTGCTGCCATGAAATGAAAAAGTATTTCAGATGGGCTGGAATGGTTCCAGACATCTAAAGTGTTTCCCTTCCCTGAAACACTGGCTATGGAAAAATCTGAGGGTCCTGTCACCTCCATGTTGTACTTGATCTCTGACACTTAGAGCTGTTTTGTTGAAAACAATGATAAAGTCTCTAAGTTCAGATAATATTGAAAAACACAACAGCAGGAGTCTGGCTGTTACAGCTTTATCAATGTCCACCTTCAAAAGTTGTGATAGATTCATGGAGATGCCAATACGAGCTAATCATCATCT
The DNA here is from genome assembly GCA_013398125.1 of Aegotheles bennettii. Lineage (NCBI taxonomy): Eukaryota > Metazoa > Chordata > Aves > Caprimulgiformes > Aegothelidae > Aegotheles > Aegotheles bennettii. The sequence goes on from VZRW01006596.1 coordinate 49,650, forward strand.
CCATGAAGCTGTCATTACTCCTAAGGTTTGGTGAACAATGCTTTGTAGTACCAGTTTTGAATAAAAATCTCAAACGCATGTTGTTTATTTTCCCAATAGTTTCCTACCAGAAACATTAATTGGCAGCATGTGCTACATCCATCTCTTGATATTTTATCGACAAATACTTGGTGATGCGCTCCTGAAAGAGAGAATCAGCATGCAAAGCACAGGTAAGAATTGCTGTTGTGGAGAACCTCAGTAATGGAGGGTGTGCTGGAGGAATATCAGGTTCCTAAAGAGAATAACTCTTTCCAGAGTTTCTGTTTGTATGAGAAAGCAGGGGTCTGCAGGAGCAAGTCACTGACACGAGTTTCGTTTTCTGGGAAGTACGAATGAAGTGTTTTCAGTGAAATTCTCACTAAAAAAAAAGCCTATGTGGATATGTAAAGGGTTATTTCTAAATAAATAAAAATAAATTAAAAGCAAATAAAGGTAAAGTATTATTTGGAAGAGAAGTGTTTCCTTTTCATCACCCATGCAATGAGAGATTAGACATGCACGCAGGTTTACTCATTAATTTCTAGTGTATGTGTGTTCTCTGAATTAGGGAAGAGATTAGGCAGATGTTTTTGTCATTGAGGCTAAGTCATCCTCTATTTTTTTTTTTAATTATTATTTACTTATTGGCTAATGCAGCAGGGAGGCACAGAAGAGTTCTGGTTTTAGAAACCAGTATCTTGCTACTCTGTATTCCCTCCACATCTTGCCTTCAACAGAACTATAATAGTTTATAGTCTTCTCCATTTTAAAATCAATTTGAAATATGCACAAATTCTATTTCTTAACTGCATTACAGGTGAATTTCTATTGGTACTGCAAAGTGATTTTATTGTATTTTCTTCTGTCTTTTCTCTAGACTGAATTACGTATCATCTGTTCCTATGGCAAATAAATTTGCTTGTGCACTTATTAACATTTTACACTTACAATCTTTAGCCATACTTATGAACCTGTAATTTGGATGCCTCTTTCAAAACTTAACTCTCTTTCTGATTTTCTTTAATTTTAATATACATTCTCTCTATGCTGATTTCAGTATCTGAAAGTCAGACCCTTTAATAAATTAATGCTTTATTTAATAAACTTATCACATAAAACCTGAAAATGCTTAGTTTTTAAAGGCCAGCTGAGAACAGCTATACTTATTTGATTTGATCTTTATAACATAGGACAATAGATCAGGCTGCTGACCTCTCCTGGAGTTAAATTGCCTCCATTTTGATTCAGACTTCATCTCAAATGATTTAAAGGCTTTAACCCAGCATTTCAGAAGTTGTTCTGGCAGCCACTTTCTACTTCTTTCTGGTGTAACAAAAGAAGCTCTCTCTTATTTCAAAATCAACTATCACTTTAGAAATAGGCAACTTAAAATGCCTGTTGTATTTCACAAAAGCAATCAGTTCTGGCTTGCTTTGGGGAAATGTTATTAGTAAGCAGTTAGTGTTTACTAAACTTTCCATCAACTTCCACATGAAGAAACAATGTGTACATTAAATATTTAAAACCACAAGAGAAAGAAAACACTTCAACCTAAAATTCCTCTGTATGCCACTTGTAGCACTCCTGTAATCTTATCCACAGTAATCTCATTAACTAAAATAATGACAGGACCAGGATGCCTCTGGGGTTCAAGATGTGCTGTGCTTTGTAATGGAGAGCATTGATTGCTGCCAGTCACAGGGAGGCAGCTCTGCCCTCCCTGATTTTGATACTGCTCAAACAGGAGACCCAGTGCTTACCTGGTAGCTAATGTGAACGGCACACAGGAGACCTATTTTTGTTTGATGGTTTGATGGTGTGCCCCATTTGGTAAATTTACTGTGCCACTTCTTACCTGGTTATCTTAAAATAGCACACAACACAAGCCAGATTAAGGCAGAATGAAGGTGTGTTTATTCACAACATCCAAATCAGGCAGCACAATTCAGATGTTTATAAAAAAGACAGCTGCAGAAATGAGGAAAAACACCTTAACCTGCCCTTTGGTTCAGTCAGTAAGGTCTCTTGCTTGCTGGCTTCTCCTAATAAACCAGCAATTGTTTCTTTGTGTGTCTTTCCTCTCGCAGGTGTCTCTCAGCCATTGAGAGTTTGCTACAGTCAGTTTGCAGTTGTTGGCTTTTCTACCTTCCATGCTGCTCTGAAATACTATTACAGCTGATTTTCCCTTTGAAATATTCTGAGGGGAAGGGATGTGCTGAATACCTTGATGTACTGATACCCTGAAAACCATCCTGTTTCTTCCTTAGCTGTGAATGTGTTTGTTTTCTGTTTCAGATTTAATCTGTAACCCTATTCTAGCAACTTTCCCTCAACTCGTGGATGAACCAGACCTGATGGATGCACTCCGGGTATGTTACCTACGTAGTGTTCAATTCCATCTGACATGTCAGGATTTCTAGATAACTTGCAAAATTGGAGCTTTTTTTATCCTGTGAAATGATAAATGGAAGAGCCAAACAGCAGAAAAATCAACTTTGGTTGTGACTGAGTTTTCTGAAAAGTGGATCCCCTTGATTTCATTTATATGGCTCTGATAGTTTCACATCTCCAGATCCTTGCATCTGTAAAATTTGGTGGAATGGCTGTTTGCTTGAATCAACTGAACTGACACAAGGGAGGAACAGGGAGTGTTGAGGAAAGTGGGACTGCAACAAGAGCTTAAACTCTGGGATTACAGTGAGAGAGATTTTTGCAGCTAAAAATGGAATTGCTTTAGGTCTCCACAATCTCAGTCTGATTTTACATTTAATTCCATTTTAGAGTGCTTGGGCAGATAGAGAGAGAACGCTGAAGAGATCTGAGAAGGTAAGAAATTGCAGGTTTTTCTTTGACATGTATTCAGTCTAATTTGAACGAAAAGCTTTCTGTCTGTGTTATTGGTAGTTAACTTTTCCCCTCACCATACATTTATTTAGAAAATGTAGATACACGAACTGCAGTTATTAACATTCTTTACCCATATTTATAACAGTAAACCAGGAGAAGGAATATGAAATGAACCTGTAACTTTTTGTCTCAGTGTTTGTATGTGGTTGTTAGTGGGGAAGCTATTGCAGGTTCACACCCAAAGTGTGGCTCCCTTTCATGATGCGCCTCCAGTATTTGGCTGGTAAAAGCTTTCCACTGGTACAAAAGGGGCTGTATATGTCCACAAAATAATCTTTCCTCCTCCAGCCTCTGAGCTCCAGTCCTCTCACAGCCTGCCTGGAAAAAGGCCCCCAAATTTTGCAAATCTCCCATTTTGGTGCGTAGACAGCTGGAGAAGAACTGAACTGGCCATGTCACCAGGCTTACCCATACCTTGTCCTACCTCCTGTCCTCTGGACAAAGAGAAGCTGTAGGTAACTGAAGGAGGAAGGCATTGGCTCTTGATCCAGGATTTGGGAGCAGCAGCAGGAAGATATTTCATTCCTTGTGCATCCCACTGAACAGATACACAAGATCTCCCCAGTTAGGCAAACAAAACAAACTGCTGTTGGGTCAGAATCGCCTTTTCAAGGCCATTCATCCAGAAGGAAAACTGATCTGCTGAAAGAATTAGTAACTCCTCGGTATCCCAGAACCATCCAGTTTTACCTGATTTGTCATGTGCCACTCCCACGGCAGGATTGCTGCCTGGTGAATTCTTACTCCTTTTTGCATGGTTATGTGACACTTAGCTGCTGAATCTCCTGCCGAGGTGTGAACAATTCAACACCAGTCATAGCACTCATGTTTCTGCAACGCTTCTGGAGGAGTCTCGGTGGTCAGTGAGTTTTCCAGGAGGCAGAGCTCTGTGTGTCCTTGCATGAAGGGGTTTTCTAGTGCGTGCGTGGAAAATGAGGCACACAAAGCTTGTCTAGTTAAAGTGGTCGGGATCTATCAGTGTTTGATAACTGACCAGGCTGATTCTCAGTCTCTGGGTTTTGCAAACTGGTCTTTACAGGGGAGGGCATAATTCACACACAGAATGTCCTGTCCAAGTGTGATATAACAGCACTTACGGTGTGGCCTTACCTCCTGCTAAGAGCCACGTGCTGCGAGGAGTGTGGGATTGTTGCAACTCTCTGCCTAGGGCAGTAGAGAAACGAATGGAATTTGGGCTTCCAAGGCAGGGAGGATGTGACACTTCCCCAGCAGCCACGGCAAACAGTCTTGGTCTATACCTGCAGAGGCTGTGGGGAACAGTTGTCATACACTGGCATTCTGAGGAAGAAATATAAATACTCTGTAAGCAAGGGGTCTCCAGGACTGTTGTACAGATTACCATTTCGTGACAATGCTGGCAAGGTTTGGCTGCTCTTTGTTGTTTGGAACAGCAGGAGGGTTGGGAGCAGCTCTGTTGATCCATGGTTTATATAGTATAGTTCTTGGTGGTGATGTTGAGGCTCATCCGAGCTAACCGATGTTTGTTCAGGAAGGTCAGACCTCTTCCCATTGTTATCCTGGGAACTGGGGGTTAGCTGAATGTTTCCTTGTCTGTTTTTTTCCTGTGTACTGTACTTCTGTAGAAGTGTTTGCCAACACTGCGTATTTGCACTGAAATATTTTCAAATACTCCTCTCTGCAGAGAGATCGAGAATTTCTGAAGTCTCTGTTTGTCCTGGTGTACCACGACTCTGTCTTCCCTCTCCTCCAGTCCACTCTCCTCCCTGACTACAAGTGGGCTGAGGAGGAGTCAGAAGCCTCTCGCTGGAAGGCGATTGCTGACTTTTTGAAAAAGAGCCGAGAGAATGATGGTGCACTTCAGTATCTGCTGTCATCAGAAAACACTCACAAACCCTTTGATATCTCAGAGCTGGCTTACGATTTCTTAGGAGAAGTGCAGAAAACCAATCCTGGAGTATGAATGGATTACAGAAGAACAATACAGGCTGTGTAAGAATGGGGTAACCATATAAATAAATTCTTACAAAAAAGAAACTAAGTATACTGTCTGAATTGTAATGAGTATTTTAACATACTTAACATTTTGAGAGACTAAAATTATTTTCTCAGTTTAACTAATGGAAATCGTGTTTTAAATTTTCCCCTCTGCAATGTCAGAGAAGGCTGTGGTTGTCTCTTGCTTACATGTACCTGTTGCTGCCACGTCGAATGCCGTATTTTGCCTAAGCTGAGCAGATGCTGAGGCAGCACTTTTCTCCTCTCCTGCAGCTTCCAATTATTTTCCAGTTTTGTTTTAATCAGGGTGAATAAAAGACTCTTTGTCACAGTACCCCAGCAGACTGGTAACAGGCAAGGAAAATAGCAATGATCTTTAAGAATGCTGCTGAGCAAGGTCAGCCAGGTTAGGAAAAAACCACCATCTCTTGTCCAACCAGCGGACAGCAGGCTGCTCTGCATTTAGACTGTTTTACTGTTTTTCTTTCCCACTCAGGAAAAGGTTGGGTTAGTTATAGGAATGTGCTTGACCCACCTAATACAAATAAAAGCCGGTGAGAATTCAGGGCATGCCGTTTCCCCTGCACAGGGCCGTGCTGTACAGTAGCTCCCTCTGTGCTCCTTCCAGGCTAACGAGCTGCGGGGCATTCCTCGGGCAGACTGGGATGTTGAGCTGGTAGTAAAGCGACGAAGCAAGGCTTTGTTTCCCTGAGCGGTTTGTAACCACAGCCCGTGTGTGCTGCCTGCTCCAGGGGGAAGTTATTACTCCTATTCCTCTCTTCTGCAGGAGTGTCTGGATGCTTTCTGCATGGCGATGGGCACATTGCCACCGTGTCCGACAAGGTAGGCGGGCACTGGGTCACAGGGGGATTTAAGTCCAAGCCAGGCACTAGTATCTGTCTGGTGTGAAGATGTTCCAAAGACTGCAGCACGCCTCATGGAGCCCAAAGGCAGCTCCCACTGACAGCATTTGTAAACTGGGGCCTCCAGAAGCGCCACAAAGCACTCCCCCACAGCCTAGGAGGGGCTCAGATAATAAAACATCACGGATTTGATTGTTACTCTGTATTGTGCAAGAGCTTGGCATAGAAGCCAAATTTCTAGGCATCACTTGGTTCTCCTACCAAGATGATAGATGATCTCTCACTAGGGTATCCTCCTCCTCCTGCTGCAGAGTACTGCCCGAGTTAGAGAGGACAGAATGGTTTCACCAGGCCACGAGGCAGAGCTGCCACCTTCAGCCACCAGTTATCAGTGAGTTATGGGGTGAGGCAGCATCTCTGGAAGAAACAGCTTGTGGTTGTCAAACCCTGAGTGCGCCTGCCAGGAGGCAGAAATCAGAGCTGTCCCAGTAGCAGTTCAGGGCACTTAGGAGCAGGCAGGCAAACCCTCCCGTCTTGTACCAGTGCCTTGAATTGCCTGTAAAAAAAGTTTGGTTCCAAGTGTTCGAAGGCTGGACGTGTCCTGTGGGTGGGGGGGAGTCTGATGTGAACACGGAGCAGAAACCTGAACAGAGAGGGGAGGAGGCAACAACAGTGGAAGTGAAAATATTTCGGGCTTGAAAGTGTGCCAAGGACAAAAATTGATTGCAGGAAACATTTCTGCCCCAGCGTGGTGGGGGATTTTTTTTCTTTCCCCTCTCATTAAAGACCTTGAATTGATTGTGTGCTGGTGGTGGGCCTGGGGTCCTGCTGCTCTCCCGTCCTGGTGTTGGTGGCAGGGCTTGTGAAGCCAGCTGCAATACCCGGAGGGCTGCCGAGGGCTCCTTCAGCCGGAGGAAGCGGCGTGGTGCCAGCCTGGGCTGGTTTCTGTGATTACGTCCCCGCGGGTGTGTCCGTTAAAACCCCGCATGGGAGTGGCGCGAATGCGAGCAGAGCCCAGCCGGAGCAGTCGTGGTGTCAGCTGAGAAGAGATGGCCTCGGTGTCCCCCCCTGCAGCCTCCACACAGCCCGTCTTGCCCTCTGGAGCTGCTGTCTTCAAAACCATCCCCTACGCGTTCATGCTCCCGGAGATAGTGAGTATGCTGCGCTTTGTCGCGTTACACCACCCTGCCATGGCTCTGGCAAATTGAAACTCTGGCAGCAGCCCCCAGAATGACCTTGAAGACAGAAGCTCTTCTCTTAGCTCATACTGAATGCACAAAGGTGGTCTTCGTGATGTGTTTTTATGTAACAGCTTGAGGACAAGATTCACTCCAGCTCCATCCCAGAGCACAGGCGTGGGTCACCAGCTGCCGTAGGGCTGGGAGAGGCTGAAGAGCTGCCAGCACCTGCAGGGCAGGAGCAGCTCTAGTTATCACGTAGAAATTGCATGAAAATCAAGGGAATTTTGTTCTCTGTATTAAGTCTTTTCAAGAGTATGAAGGCAATTGGGTGTCTTGCAACCTGTGACATTCCATGAAACTTTGAATTGCTTCTGGGTCCAGAGGGCATCTGGTGGGACTGGCTGAGATAACTGCTTGTGCACTTTGGTACATGACACGGCGCGGGTGACCCACACCACGGGCACAGTCACCGTGGCTGGCCTTTGCCGTGAGCTGCCTGTGCCAATGGGCTCAGCTCCCTGCTCCAAATCTGGAGGGTTTTCATCCACGGGAGCAGCACAAAGCAGTGTGAGCTTATCCAGATCACCCCGTGCTCTTCATGCACAGTAAATATTTTAGGTGGCTCCAGAGCGAGGGACTCACTCTGGGCTGTGCCTGGAGTCAGAAGACTTCCTCGTGCCGTGATTTTAAGCCCATGAGATTAACGAGAGGGCAGGGCTGGGCCAATGCAGCCGTTTGCCTTTCCCAGATAAAAGTACATTTTCTGGCTTCTCCACCAAAGCCCTCAGGGTGAGATGTTTCCTTGTGCTGACCATGGCAGCAAAGCTTTCCCTTTTGTAAGAAACGCGTTTCCCAAAAGCGTTCAGGGAAACTGATGCCAGCTCGTGGTGCTGCTGTTGTGCCAGGATGCTCTGGTGGGCTGGTCCGTGCTGCCCAAAAACACAGGACTTCCCACGGCTGCTGGCCTGGGAGGAAGGCGAGGAGGAATTCGGGGAGGAGAGGGGGCTTTCCCCATCCTGCACTCATCGGAGGTGCCTGTGTTTGTCCCCGGCAGGTCTGTGGAACCTGGGTGTGGATCCTCGTCGCTGCTACCTCCGTCTCCCTCCCGCTGCTGCAGGGATGGGTGATGTACGTGTCCCTCAGCTCCTGCCTCATCTCCCTGCTGCTCCTCTTAAGCTACATCCTTGGCTTTCACAAAAACAGCGAGAACTGGAAAGTGCTGGTAAGGAGGGGCTGGGGCACTGGCAGATGGCGGCAGCAGAAGTGTGGGCACAAGACCACCATGGCTGGTGACGAGTTAGCTGGCCAGTGGCTGGCTCTTTGGCAAACAACCACCCCTTTCCTCCTTTTGCCTTGCCTGGAAGTGATGAGAGGGCTGTGCTATGCCATGGGTGCTGCACAGGGGAGGGTTCGGCACAGCACAAGGGTTTGGCCCCAGACCTTGTCTGGGTGTGTGTGTCCCGTTGGAGCACTCACACGTGCAGAGGATGGGCCTCATCCTCAGGGTGAATCAGAGCACAGTCCCAGGCAGGCTTTGACCCTCTCCACTCCCTTGTTCTGCAGGACAGTTTGTACCACGGCACCACGGCCATCCTGTACATGAGTGCTGCTGTCTTGCAAGCCAATGCAGCCATCACCACTGAGTCCAACCCCGACACATCGCTTTACTACGAGCTCAACAGTGCCGCAGCGGTGAGTCACTCCAGAAAACCTCAGGTGGGCCAGAGAGTCCACAATTCCCCTTGGGGACACACAGGAGCAAATATTAAAGCTAAAGCAGAGCCATCCCAAGCCCAGCAGTGGCACACTGGTCAGAGCTTCAGCTCCTCGTCTCTGTTGCATCATGCAGCCAGTGTGGGCTTCTTGGGGTCCAGCAGCTCATGGCCAGCCTGGTGTGGCTGCCTCCTGGCAAACATGGGGGGCTCTGCCTCTCCTTTGAGGCAAAGACGTTTCCACCCACCCAGGGAAACCTCAGCTTGAGAGCACTGAGAGGAGATGGGGTTACTCTCCCAGCTGACTCCAGCTTTTGCTTTTCTTCTTCTCATGCAGTTCTTTGCCTTCATCACCGCCTTCCTGTACATCCTCCATGCCTTCAGCATCTACTACCAGTGAGCCCAGCAGCACCGGCTTCACCTCTCCAGGATGAGGGCTTTCCCAGCGTGAGGGATGCAGCTGTCTTCCACCAAGGTGGTGTCATCCACCCCCTGGGGGTCAGCAGTTGCTTTTTCACTTCATCGAAGGAGGGATTTTTGTACAGCAGTGTTGTGTTGGTGTGCTTGTGTGGACATTCTGTGCCTTGCCCACGGGCTATGCAAGGTGAAGGTCTGGGTGCAGGCTCCGGGCCAGCCTCCCACTCCAACATTCCGCCAAATATAGATGACCAAGGAAAGGAAAAAAAAGAAAATCACTGTTCCTTCAGCCAACAATTTCCTTTCTTAAATTATTTTCCTATCTCTGGTTTGGCTGGGTCACTCCCCAACACACAAATTTGTAATAATAATACGAGCTGTGTTTCTTGACTTTCAGGAAATGTCATTTGGTTTATGCAGTACTTTGAATAAAGCGTCTATGAACAGTGTCTAACCAAATAGATTTTGACCATGGTATACACGATGTTCATTGAACAAGCGAATTTTACTCCGTAAGAGTTAAAAATTTCCCTTCAGAAACCAGAAAACAAACATTCACAGAATCAGAAAGCTACAACAGACTCTTAGAAGTTCTGTGATTTACTTGTTTAAACAAACTTCTAGATATAGTATAAAAGTACAGCATGAAAAGACTTATTACTACAGTTATTTACAGTAGTTCTTTTCCAGTGTCTGCTAATTGCCATTACAAACTCTGGAGGAAGCATCAGCATTCAGTCACTGGCAGCACCATCACCTAGCACCGGTGTCACAGGTGTCCCTCCTCTCTGCATCTTCAGCACTGGAGTGACTGGTAGAGGGAGCTCCCTCCTCCCTCTGCCCCAGGTAACCCTCCGCTTCTGGGATAGCATTGACTCGCAGTACATCTAAGTAGAGGAGGTAGTCCTGGAGACAAGCTGGCAATGGCAATTCCCGGATAAACCGGTCCGATCGCAGGCGTTCACTCGTTAGAATGGACCGGATCTCCAGACGACAAAGATGAGACAGGGAAGGAATGAAGGCTGAAAAAGTAAAAACCAAGTCAAACACTGAACAGGACCCCACGGGATTACATCCCTTGCCTACGGTTACCTGGTTTGGCTGGACCCCATCGAACCCCTCAGTCTCTGGCAGATAATGAGGCAGAGTTCTGGATAGTGAAAGGTGGTTGCCTGCTAGAATCAGCATTTTTTGAATTTTGCTATAGGGACTATAAACATTACCTTAAACTTCTAGAAACAAAGTGTCAAAGAATCATTTTATCCTTATTCGGAAAGTTTCATCTAACCAGCCTAGAGCAGTTACTTGCCTGGGGAGAGAGAGGGTCATGCCACCTCACAAGAAATGAAAAATTAAGTCTAGAAGTAAATTGTATCGCTTACCAAAATGGCTCTTGGGAGTCCAGGTGAACTTCTCTTTGTAGTCTGAAAGATCTCGCTCTACAGCTGGAGGAAGCCTCTTCCAGTTTGTGAACTCCAGGATGAAATTAAGGGCATTCTCATTCACTGAGAAAATCCTGCATAACAAAAACTCCCATAAAATATAATTTTACACAGTAGCATAACTATAATAATGGAAACAATGCATAGAAAGCTTTACTATTTTCTAACAAATCTTTAATAACCTACATCCTAAGACCAGAAACAGAAAACCAGTAAAGAGAAATCCAAAGTAATTTTGACAGCACAAATCTTTATTAATGTGATGTTATCATCCCCCATTTCTTTTAAAAGTAAGTTAGACTGGAAGAGAAAAATACCTGCTCTGAAATTTAAATGCCTCAGGCAGCATTCTCCTCTGCACTAATTTCTTACTCTATTTCCGCCTAAATTTTAATAAGGGGTCAAGATACCATAGCATTATAAGCCTTATCATCACTTTTTGGGAAAAAAAAGCACATATATTCAGCTATTTATTACAATAAACAAAAACAAACCCTCAAGATTTGCCTCAACATTCTCCTTACCATTGCCATTTTACACATACACACACAATTTGCAACTAATTAATATTAGGGGCTAATAAGAGATGTTTGATATCAGAATTTCAAAATCATGCCTTTCTCCAGGGCAGTGATAAAGCAATCTCCATTCTGGCTTTCCTCCCAACAGAAATTTTGTTTACTGAATCCAGCCATCACCTGTCACTGTTTTATTTCAGACTTTCTGTAACCCTCACTATTCCTGACTGTGGCAACTGACTATCAAGTACCATCCTCTGAAAGCACACATTAAATAACATCAGCAACAACTCTGCAGATTAGCATACAATATTTAAGTAAACAAGATAATGTCATCTGCTTACCAGAATCTACACATTAAATTCACTGGATTAAAACCTGCCAAGAGCAGGTAAGGCAGCCATTCCTTGTACTCCTCCTGCGCTTTAATTGTGTAACTTATGAACTCCGATAACTGGTCCCCAGAAGGCAGTGAACAGCCCAGCTTCAAGAAGCGTTGAAACAAAGCGAACTTTTCATGAAACAGGCAATATCCCAAATTAATCCCAAGTAAAGTGATCCCGTATTTCAGGAAAATATCAATTAAATAGAAAAACCTGTGAACAGCACACAAGGAACAGGACACCTTGTTAGTTTTTCCCCAGAAAGCATCTATCATTTCACTTTTTACCTCTGAGAAAGCAAATTTCTTCTACCAAAAATCCCCCCAGCTGTACTCGCAGGAAGCTCTGCAGCCCACTATTGTAAACATTTTTAAATGTTTTTACTAAAATAATTTCATCATTAACAGCTGTAATATGGTAATATGATACTGAATGACTTTATGACTGATAATTAGTGTGTTGCTTTTTATATAGTAATTAGTTTGCACATTACTTCATAGAAGTGGCTTTGAAGTAGTGAGATGCGTTACCTGCCTCATTTACAGCCGAGTTTAGTAGTTACCTGGTCTGCATCCCTTCCTAAATGAATTATTATATACAGAAAATTGGATAGAAGGGGAAAAACAATGTCCAAGGATTTTTAAAGACACTTTCTAGGAGTCTGTGATTAAATCAGTAATAACAAACCCTAGGTGCTGCTTCACTGCACACCTTATGCATCATTTATGGAGATATGGGAAAGCACATTCTGCCTCATGCCCTGACGTGTGATTCCCCATGCACCATTCTGGATGTGGAGGAGTTCCTGCCTCAAGCAATGCAAAATCACCTGTAGCCTGACCAGAGAGCCAAGAAGCTGAAAGCATGAAAACGGCAGTTATGTTCTACAAGACTCTTCTTCAAAGAGCTGAGCCTCCCCTCGGAGAGTTCAGCGAGGTTCTTCAGCTTGTGCACACAATCCAAATGCCATGCACCATTTGGATATTCACAGTTTAACTCCAGCAGCTCAAGAATTGAGGAAGGAAGGCAGGAAAACTGCACATTTAAAAAAATACGAATAGTTTCAAAATATTAGAGGTATACTTACTCTTTTTGGAAGACCATACACATGGGTGACCTGCAGTCGAAGTTAAGGCACTCCTGAGCATCCGGACTGTAGCCTTCTTTAAGTAACATTTCCAAACATTCTGTATTACCACCATATACTGCTGAATACACAGGGCTCACTTTGCCTTTGCCTTTGTCACAAATCCGATCAGTAATTGGTATCAGCAACTCTAATATCCTGCAAATATTTAAAACCCCTATTTATTTTGGGATCTTATGCAATAGTTAATTTTAAACGCATGCTCATTTTTCATATGGTCATTACAAGACACACTTCTCCACAATGGCCATCACTCTGGGAACTTCCTTCCACTCTTGGCTTTCTGCTCTGAAAGAGGCTTGCATCACTGGGACCAGGCACAGCTATAAATGCCTTTCTGGAAGGATTAAAGGAACTATTTTGTGGCTTTGATTTTCTGGCTGATTCAGCTAATGCATATGATTACTTCTGCCACTTAATGTCACTAATGCCACTTAATCAGAATGTAATTCTGATTAGCAGCTCAGCTGTTCAAGTAATGTATAAAGCATATGTTATTGTTATTTATATTTGAAAATGAAGAAGTAATATGGCTATTGAGGGAATTGATATCTGGTTCAGCACTGTGGAAAACTCTCTAAACTCATTAGGGTTGGAATTAGACCCAGATCAGATGCTAAGTTAAAAATGGTTGGTCACTTTACCGGGACTACTATGACAGACATTTAAAATACGAAAACAATTAGAAAGTCTAAACTACAAATCAGCTTGAGAACTCGTTTTTCTTCCTTTTTGAGCTTGACTTCCTCTTTGTTGATTAGGTCTTTATTACAAGAAATCTGCTGTCTGAATGTCTTTTTAAATCACCTACTTCTTATGGCCCATCTCAGCTGCCGCGTGGATAGGTAACTGCCAGTTGTCCTCGTTGCAGTAGAGATTTGGATCTGCCTCTTTTGCTACCAGCAGTTCCACACATTCAGTGTGGCCCTCCTGCGCAGCAATCAGCAGGGGAGTGGCTCTGTCCTTGGCTTGAGAGTTTACATCTGCACCTGACCAAGAAAGCCAATGCTTTACATCACCACTACACCACACAAAATATACAACAAATTAAATTTAATCACTAAATGATTTTCACAGAGTGACTTCAGGTTTCCCACAGCAATAAGAAAACATTTACTAGCTTGATGCTAACTTTTTAAACAGTCAGTGCTTTAACATTAACTGTCAAAGATCAGCAAAACGCGCTGGACGAAAGGCAATGAATGGGCTAGGCAATCTTCTGATTGCAATTATTTTTTGAGATTCTTCCCCAGGTGTTGGTAGATCAGTTAGTGAGATTTCTCTGCTCGCATCATGGCACCCTCAGGCAATTAATTTTGGTTGTAAGGACACGTGCACTTAGACATGTAAAACTTGTTGATTATGTGAATGAAACTGCTGCAAAAGTAGAATTAAACTGGTATCTGGTGACAGGCTGATGCAAGTTTAAAAACAATGAAGCTAAATGAATGATATTACCATGGGATACAAGCAGTCTTAAACTCTCCAGCTTTCCATACTGAGCAGCAACAAACAGAGGTGTAATTCCAAAGTCATCCTTACATTCCTTGCTTGCCCCTTTTTCCAGGAGTATTTTCATGATCTCAGTGCATCCCTGAAATAAATATTTTCATTCTTAACCAACAAAGCAAAGGAGAATTGACATAATCTATTTTTCCCACATATTCCAAACAGAAATAAGGACAAGAGCAATATAGTCAGTATTCTAAAGATGTACTGAAAAACTAAGGGCAGGAAAAATTAGACAAGCTTAATTTAATTTTTCACATTTGCTCATTTACCTGGTCGATACAAATGGAAATTCTATTAGTTTATCAGAATCACTGTGCTAACATTTTTATTCTGTAAATACACCATACATCTCACTGATGATGAGACACTAAATAGAACTCCGTCTCAAAAAATCCAGTACAATATATGAGCATGTAAGTACATGCAATATTTGTAATAATTAACTATTGTTTCCCAACCTCAGCACCTCATGCAGTTTCTGATACTCACTTCAGTGCATCACAAGCCCCTCAGCATTTAGATGACTGCTAGGGTAGGTTAGGAAAAATTACCCAACAAAAAGGCAAAGAAATAGATAAATTATCACTCAGAATACACCAGTTACAGCGAAATTACATGACACACGTACAGGTTACCTGAAAAGAAGCTTGGTGCAAAGAATTCCATCCAGAGAAAGAATGAGGTCCTCTAACATTTGCTCCGTGTTGGAGCAGAAACTTTACAATGTCTGCATGTCCATTTTGAACAGCTTCAAATAGAACATTAAAAAAACAAAAGTAGAAAAAAACAATTCTTATTAACTGGATTTAAAGAACTCATTGAAAAACTCCAATGGCCTCAGCGCTAACTTCCTGACAAAATAATCATAATTCTTTTAAACTTGGTTTATATATGCTTACTTGCCTTTTACATTTACACCCCCAAAACAGTGCTGGAGAATGGAAATTTATCCACAAAAATTTTAGTTAGACTTGTTAAAATCCACCTACACTGTGTTAACACAGATAACCAAAGTAAGTTTCTCTCCTCCATCTTTCCCATGGAACAGAGACAATTTTGCATGACAGTGCCCCAAACTTGTAAAGCCCAGTAGCTCTTACAACAAATTTCTCAAACTTAAACCTTGTTAAAAACAGTTTTAAACACCTATAAAAAAATAATTTAAGCATACATTTAATTTCTCCTAATGCATTCATTGACAAAGTCTCCTTTAGCATCCTGATTCATCCTCAGTTTTTTGCCACTGACAATTCTACCAATGCACATTTCCTCTGTAACCATAAAAGCTTCACACAATGATAAATGACCTGCGAATACTCGCCACTGATTGAATAATTTTCAGAGTATTAGTGCATGAGCTCACCAGAGGAGTGCCTCTGGCCTGTAGTACTCAGTGTCCAACACAGAGCTGTGCCATAATCCCATCACATAGTCTGGACTAACCTGACCATTAAACTTTTCCTTTTTAAAAACCTCTTGGATACGCAGCCCCAAGGCCATTCCTTGGTCCTGCCTAACCTATGTAAGCATTATACATGGTGTTAATTACCATTATCCAGTGTGCTTTTTAATGATGAATTCCCCACAAGTGCTGACTTTACCAACTGTTTTATGCAAATAAGCTATTTAGTTGTTTAAAAATAAAACGTGAATAGACAGGGAAGGTGGCAGCCGTGCTGTCTGCCTGCGTATGGAGGTGAGTAAAACAATAAGCATCTGTAATTGGATGATTTAAACTCTGAGGATTGACTATAGCAGAGGTTTTAAACATTTAATTATGTGAAATATAAATGATAGAAAAAATTCTAAAATTATGGATGTTAATTGCTAAACTAGGAATTGCAAGAAAAGGTCTTTCCACATAAGAAATAGGAATTAAAAAAACAAACAAACAAAAGAAAAAAAACAAAAAACCTCGAAACACCCTCATACAGATGTAATCCTGTATCTCCTAGACCTTTTCTGTGCTAGACACAAAAAACCCATCTGGTTTTACAATTTTGTTTTAAAACAAAGTAGATTTATCCATGGAGACCCACTCCATCTCTGAGTCTAAAGCCCAGTATCTGGGCTACAAAAATACAAAGCATGGTAGGCAGTGACTGAACTTGGGTGAGTTTAAACTCAGCGAATAAGTTTTTCCCCACCCGTTGGTTGTTCTGAGATTTCAGGGAAGCTCGTGTCACCTAGGAATAGCGCGGTGGTTGCTTCGGTGGTGACTTCATTGGGGTCAGCTCCAGCTTCCAGGAGAACACGAGCACTTTCCAAAGCCCCACGGCACGCCGACAGGTGCAGCGCGCAATTCCCTTCAAACGTCTTTGAACCTATGTAGTCATCAGATGGAGCTATAAAAGAGAATGAAGGAGGAAAAAAAGTGTATTTAGCAATGAATTACAAAAGAGTTATTTCCTTAGAATAACTGAGTTTTGAGATGTGTGGCCTACAGCATATCCTTTCAAACAAGCTGTTAGGTTGTTGCTGGCCCCACACAGGCACGTGCCTTGGACAGGGAAGGTAAATTAAAATCAAATGTCACGCACAGACTGCAACGTGCCAACTTCTCTTTACCAGAGCGAGGCATTACCTAGGCAGCCCCATAGAAATTTACAAAACAAGTAAGAATATGATAAGAGAAATACATTTCATTTACATTTTGCATCTCAGGGGGACTTAGCAGAAAAATTGCACTATTTCACATTGAATTTTCCATACCTGCACGGAGTAGCAGCCTCAGACATTCACTGGAGTTGTGAGCTGCTGCTTCGTGGATGGGCATCCATCCCCTGTTATCTGCGACATCGATGCTGTACCCCTGCTTGATCAGTTTCCTCAGCATTTTAACATTTCCTTCTCTGGCTGCGAGCCCCACAGCAGAGCATCGATCGGAATAGGCCTCAGTGAAATCCATCCTTGCATACGGTGGGGGGAGAAGGAGAGAAGGGGGGGGAAAGGAGGGAGAAAAAAGGAGTGGAGGAAGAGGAGAGGGGGCAAAAAGAGGGAGAGGAGAGGAGAGGAGAGGAGAGGAGAGGAGAG
>VZRW01006596.1:67610-82150 GCA_013398125.1 Aegotheles bennettii
GGGCTGCGCCTCCTCCGGTGCTTCACGGCCAGCAGCGGAGCGGGGCTCGGTGCCGCCTGCCCGGCCCTCTCTGGCAGGGCACTGAGGTGCAGTGTGCCCGCCGTGACCTTCGATCCATTTCACCGTGGTAAGGAGCGGTTCCTAAGGCTCAGGAATTCATTTTCCTTTGTGCTGTGGGTTAAAAAAACCCAACAGGCGTCGTAAGGGACTCCAGAGAGGAGCAGAGCAGCGACAGGAATCACCACCAGCCCATCTGAACAGCTCAGGCACCACCGAAGTGGTTATTGTAGGCATTAACCTTAACAACTGAGGGCAAACAGAGTGCCAGAGCACTGGGACAGGCTGCCCAGGGAGGCTGTGGAGTCTCCTTGGCTGGAGACATTCAAACCTGTGTGATGGACTCTAGGTGACCCTGCTCTGGCAGGGGGGTTGGACTGGGTGAGCTCTCGAGGTCCCTTCCAACCCCTAGGATTCTGTGATTCTGTGAAAACACCTCAGGCTGTGACGGGAACGTTGAGTTCAAGGCCAGAAGCGTTGGTCTGACCCCTCTGGTGTTCAGCTTATTTTAACTTACAGATCAAAATGGAGGAGGAAATGCTTAGTTTGGAAACAAAAAACACCAAGAAAAAGAAACTTAACACCCCAGAATCCAGCATTCCCAGTTTCATGCAAACATATGTATTTTTAAGCCACAGGAATGGGAATAATGGAGTCTTACCCTGCTTTGAAAACCTGTACTGCCCTCCCCATATATAATTCTAAATAGCTCAACGAATGTTAAAGAAACAATAGGTTAGGAAGCACCCAGCAAGTTAAATGAATGACACTGATGTGGCAGGACTGCTATTGACAGCTGCAGATGCTGCTCACGATTTAGGCACCAGAAATGCAAACCAATCATTAATGTATAGAAACTGATCCTTGCATGCAGTGCTCTGACAGTGTCCCTACTTTGAATGATGCTGTTGTATCATTAAAAGTGTTTTCCTGATGCTCCCTAAAGCAGTCTTCTAACCTGTGCTCTAACTCCACCCCAAAACTGGAGTACAGCTTTAAAAGAGCTCCTCCAGAAAAGGCATAAGGATTCTTTTTAAAAATAAAACACAACAGTGCTACGGGTAGCATGGGAGAAATTTTCATCTGGTTCTAAATAGCACTAGTTAGAACTTCAAACACCATAAAGTGACTTGCACAGTACTTAAAGAGAATACTAAGCCCCCTTGTGTTCAGTTTCCTGCGAGACAAATCACCTTGCTGCAGGCACTAGCACCATTTGGGCATCTAGAGTTTTTAATAGGAAAAGTTTACTGTGAAGAAACAGATGATGTGGTAGTGGATGCAGGCTGGGCAGGCGTTTTCCAGGCTGGAGCAGTGCTGGGAAAATCCAGCTGTCCCAGTTCTGAACTCGAGCCCTAAAACACTTTGCCACGTTGCTTTTAAAATTGAGTTGAAAGCCTCACTTTGTCACCAGGCTCACACACAATTCCTGTCTCCAAACCTGCCCCACTCGCACCCACCACCTCACCTGGGTGGAGAGATGGAGCATCCCCTGCAGGTGGCTCGGTTAGGTCTGCTGGCTGGAGTTCTCAGTGGGAACATGGATTTCCCTCACCAAAGATTATGTTTGTGTGAGCACTGGGAAATTTCTGTTCTTCTCTTGAATTTAGATGAATTGAAAAGCATGTGCAAAAGTTCTTAAGGTGGGGCATAAAAAGAGTGTGATCCCATTGGCCTCCCCTATTTAGGGAACCAGGCTTTAAAAAAACCCCAAACCAATAAAAACACTCAACAGAGAAAGTCTTATTCTTGGGGCTTCAGAAAAGAATAAACCCCGCACCAGCCAGTTTTAACTCCTTTTTGCAAGCACCCATGGTGACCCCATTGCGTTAGCTTCTGCTGGGCCAGCTGAAATTCAGGGGAGTGCTCAGAGTAACTGTACAGATGCTGGAAATCTTCCAAAGTGGCCACGCCAGGTTACTGCCCGCTAGTAGATACTTGGTTCCAAGAAGCTTAGATGTTTGTATTTCTGCCACAGTTAAGATTATACCCAGAACCATCACCTGCAGACATACAGAGCCTTAAAACAACAAAAGAACCCCACCTCACACAAGCCCATGCTTTGTTCTGTTTCTGTTTAGGTGCTTGTTTGGACAGACTGAGGACACAGGTCGTTATTTATGTGAACTGGTTAATGCCTTTTATGTTTTATATAAAACACTTAGCATTAACAAAACACACATTTTCTCAAAATGCCTTTTGGTATTCCTGCAGTCTGTGAGTTGTTACTCTTACTTGTAAGGCAAAAAGGCTCCCTCAGGATACACTAAGAAAACACACAGCTGGGACCTCCCGTTTCACCAGGCCAAATGCCCTCTGCTAGAAAATCCTTGGCATCAGAGATAAATTACATCTCTTGTGGGTGAGCTGCAAGTGAAACTGGTCCTCAAGTACTCACACATTTTAAAAGAGGAGCAATGAAATAGTAGCCAATACATAAAAAAATCCTCTCCTGAAAACAGCGGTTGCTCCAACATTCCACAGTCAGCGCGACAAAAATGTACAGAGCACTTTGAGGTACAATGGCTGCAAGCTTTTAGTGGGACACTCAGTTGACCTTGAACTTGCACTTTGAACTGCTCAACTCGCACTGCAATAAGATGGTTAACTAGTTACAGAATGATCTTTAATCACAGGGCCATATTTTATAGTTTACAGGGTGTTAAACTGGAAAAAGTTTTATTAGATCAAGAATGCAAAAAAAAAAAAGAATAACCATTTCTGGAAAAATATACACCAACTCACACATCAGCTGTATTTAAAGATAAGATTTTCAGAGGATTATTCTGAATAGTACATTCAAGCAGCTTGAATTTTACCTGGTAGTAACAGTGTTCCCTGAAAAAAAAGTGCTGCTGGCTTAGAAAGACCTGAATACGTAACAAAAACATTTTCCTAAGCGGCGAATTCAGATTTCTTAGTGCAAGCTTCAGAGAAAACGGCATCAGAAATGCAAACCTGCATTATTTACATAAACCTTCTTAAACATTAAAGTCTGGGGGGTTGGTTTTGCATGGAACCCATCACAGCATTGAAGGGTTGAATCCATTATTATCACAACGTGGTTTGAACCAAACTAATGGCTTCCTCCTGCCCAACAGTGACGTTTGGCTTCCTTGCCTCACAATCCTCCTCCCAGCTTCAGACCGACTGCTTGAGCCACCCTCCTCGCTCTGGCACTCACTTGGCTGCACTGCACACTGGCAAGCCTGACACTGGGGGAATCTCAGTTCTGGCTCTGCCAGACACTCCGTCTTCCCTCGATGTGCTTATTAAAAACCTGGGCAAACCTGATGACATGATTAATATAGCTCCAGCTGTCTGCTGCCACTGCCCAAACAGAAAACTGCACGCACAGAATTACTGGGTCAGCTTAAGGTTAAACCATTTTAAGATAAGTTTGTTAAATGCTAAATGAAGGAAAAAGGAGGTTGGACTAGAGGATCTCCAGAGGTGCCTTCCCACATCTGCAGTTCCCTGATCTGCCCTGCTGGTTTCTTCCCATTGGCTGCCAACGAGGGGCAGTAGGGCAGAGGACGGAAAGATAAGGCTGCTGTTACAGCATGAGGAGCCACGTGAAAAGGAAGTAGAAAAGGCTAAGCTTTGTTTAAATAAACTTGTGCTTTTAAGGGAAGCATTTTAAATTATTACATTCCTGCTTACAAGCAAACTTACCTTTCTGAAAAAATTTAAGAGGTAATCAAGCTAAAATTCTTTCTAAGGTTGTATTTCCTTTTATTCCATCTTACTTTCATATCCAGACACAAAAATTGATTCCTCTATCGGTACATATTTAGTAATTTTAGTAGCTGAGCAGTTTGTGGCACCACTGAAAACAATTTCAGTTTGCTCCACTGTTTCATAGCACACATCAGCTAGACCTCAGGACTGTCCTGAGGAACCTTGTCTCCACACAGAGTCCCCATGCCAGGAGAATGTCACAGACAAAGTGCAGACTCTGCACCATGCTAACACTATTTTCCTCTTTTTACTGAACCCAGGATGGTAAAACCTAGAAGAATTTCCTGTCATGTACACTCTTAAGATGTAGACCACACTGCTGCTTCAGCACAATCCAATGCAAGGTTGCCTTTGGCAGCCTTCCCAGCAGTAGGCTGCACAGAACTGACACAAATCCCTCAAGGACATCTGAATCAGGAGATCATTTGGGTTTGCCCTTGCCCTTGGGCATGACAGAAATGGGTTTGATTTATATTATGTAGCTGGTCATTTATAGACATCTTATTTTCTTTACTTAGCTAGCAGAGGTAATACCTGTGGTTCCTTGACACTGTTTGTTTTATGTAGTTCCATGCAAGAAAAGGACTCTGCAAACCAATACAATAAATATCCTGTTCTTCCCTAGAAGAACAGAACATTCTTTCATCCCACAACCAATATGAAAATTAAGTACTCTTCAGTACCTCACTTTCATTGAATGTTTAGGCTTCAGATACAGACATTCCTGGTAATGAAGAAAAAGTTGTTTCCCACCACACAACATCTCTTTAATCCATAATTTACAAAATCTTAGTGACCAGTATGGAACATGCAAGTCAGAGAAGTATTAATGGATATGGAAAAAACATCCCAAAAGTAACACCTAAGTTATCTTGTTTAATAACAGTAACAGACCTGTTCTTCTAATTACTCCAATACTAGTAATTAAGTACTCAGTTTTATTGCCTTATTTTATCAATCAGATCAGGAATAGATGGCTGCTACTGAGAGAGAACTGGCATAAAAATGAAAAAAATGTAGCACCTCAGAGCTTATAAATAGCCTTTAAGATTATAAAATATCTAACACGAAATAAATGATATCTACGCTTGATGATATCTATGAAGTGCTCTGCAAAAACGAGATTTCCCATCTGGCTTGTTACCAGAAGAACGTATCTTGCAAATGACTTGGTGTAGGAGAAAACCCTACACTGCTACAGTATGAGAGAGACAAACACAAGTACAGACTCATCAAACAGAAAAGCACAGGCAGGGCAATGAAACTGCTAGTGATGAGTCACAAAACACTGACATGTAGTAGCCCAAGACTGAAAGTTAGCCAAGACTAAATGACAGGCACGCATCCAAGTGCATCAAGTTCAGGTTGTATCTGCAGCTCTTGAGAGAGTTAGAATTTCTATCCCACACTAGAACTGAATGAATGCTAGTACCTCTGCTTTCCTGTGACTCTCAAAGACACCTGCCGAAATCAGCAATTTCAAACCACAGATGTAGTTCTCCATAGGGTTTTATGTTTTAAAATTTTATTCTCCAGGTTCTACAACAAATTTCAACAATTTTCTTTTCAGTATTTACAAACTGGCTTCTTGCTCTTCCTGCGAGAATCAACTTACTGGAAAAAAAAGCCATTACCAAGGTATCCTCCCTCTGCCCAGTAAGGAAGAGTGAGCTGGGAGGGGGGAAAGAAGGGGAAAATAGTCTTTTGCACAACAAACTTCTTTTTTTTTAACTTTGAATAACATGGTGCTTACTAAAACTTACTAGCAGATTTCTTTGCTATATGTTTTCAAAGCCATCTATTAGCTAGGAGTGTTTAAACCTAGGAGTTGCCCTGTGTCACAGTGTGTAACTAACACTTTCTAAAACCAGTTAGTTCAAACGTAGCCAGAAGTGGTAATATCTTGCTTAGTTCTATGCATTCTAGATTTCTGTGTTACATTATTTTCCATGCCTATGTATAAATCTTTTGAATGCAAGTGAGAAGGTTCACCTCATTGTCACTCCGGAGAGAAAAAAATTGCACAGTGTGGAGAAGCAACGTGACTGAGTAAGGTGCACTGAGGAGAGTTTTACATTAATTGGCACCACTTTAAACAGGAGTAGAATTGAGTCTGGAGAGCACATACAAAGCAACAACATTCAAAACTTCCCTGTTTATGACTGCCCTTAATTTAACTTCTACCTTGCAGAGACCTTCTGCTCTGAATTTAACATTTGGTCTATCACAGATCAAAGCTGTTCTCAGAAAATATTTATAGTGGACCTCAAAAGAAATATACATTATTGAGATTGTCCTGGATTAGTTCTCTGACCCTTTCACTACTTTTCATTGGATCTTTTTGCTTTTGTGTTGCTTCTGATTTAAGGTAAGAGCCTCGTAACTGATTTTTTTTTTTTTAATTTTATTTTAGCCTGGAAGAGTTGTGACTCTGGTAGAAGATCCTGAGGTATAGTACTCCTGTCTCTGTATGTACAGAATGTCATGTTGCATTTCCAGCCTGTATAGTAAGTCTGTATTCATTTTTTGCTTCTCTACAAGCAAATAACTGAGTTATCTTTAGTGTAATTCAACATTCTTTCAAAATTTCTTGGGAGTTACACCAGTGACTTTGATTGTTTCAAATAAATCAATCAATCTGACCTAAAAAACTGGAAGTAGTTTGGGTCTGTTATTATCAAGGGTATATTTCAAAATATTTTCCGAAAGAGCCACTACAGGTATCCTAGTGTAAGATGCAGAATTTTACTCTCAGCATATGATTTGCCCATCCAGCTTCACACTTCTCCAGGAGAGGGGATCTCTGCAGATACTAGTGCCTCCAGAGGGGCGGGAGGGTAGGAAGGATGGATGGCATGGAAGCAGGGGGAGAGCAAGGCCACACAACACCAGGTCTGCAAGACACGAAGGGTGGGTGTTTTGGTAGGAGTTGGTTTTTATTTACAGTCGCTTCTCTATACATGATGATATTGCTGTCTTACTGATCTATTTCCCCGAAATAGCAGCCCCAAAGACAGGTAAGTTTAACAGCAATCCAAAACTTCAGCTGTTTTTTGCTGTTAGCAAAACCAGCACAATGCGACGCGCTGCCTCTCACTGTGATTTTCTGTACCTTTCTAGTCAGGGTTTTTTCACATTACTGTACTGCTGGGTACCATTATGTTACACAGGTGCCTATATAGACAAAGAATGTTTATGTTTGTTGTCACTCAGTTCGTATTGTTAAGGTAACTTATTTGTTACCACAGAAAATTTTTTTCTCTTAGCAAACCAGTTTTGGTCAGTTCTTTTTTTTTCCCCTTTCCTCCAGAATCTGGTGTGGCCAGATAATCACCCTTTACATATAAACATCAAATGATAGGGCAAGTCATCTGCTTTAATTACAATTACTCATCCTGCAGTTTAAAAAGGTAACCTTGTTTTGAAGGTATCTTGGTACACTACAGCCATTATTCCCCTGCACGCAGACACCAAATACCGTGGTGACAACAGCAGTGGCACTTTCACTGGCAGTGCCAGCTCTCTGTCCTGTTTCACAGCAATACACACAGTGCAGCTTGGAAACATCTAGTTTAAAGACTTATTTTCACTTGCTCCATCTGAATTTCTTTGCCAGTTAAGAAGAAATGACACAAAAAAAGTAACATCACACTCCTCGTCAGATTTCTGGATTATAATTTTCCATCACCTGGAACAGGAATTCCCTATACTGAAAACCAAATGGATGAACTAGCAGTAATACCTGAAGTGTCTGCTCTAAATCCCTATCTGCACCACACCCATATTTATTTTCCTGTCAACACCAAAGCAGGTCTGAATGGCAGATTTAACTCGAGAGGAACCTGAGTAGAAAAGGCCGTTCCTTAACTAACACATTTCCTGCTGGAGTGAACCTGCATCCCAGATGGCTGAGGGAAAGCAAGGAGCCCATTTTTGTACTCCTTAGTGTTGTTCCTGGCCACAGCACATCAAACGCCACAACCACCTACAAACAGTGCAATAGAACATGAGTCCTGATTTGTTTCTAATAAAATGCCTTTGACCAGCATATGGTCTGACTGCAAAATTCAACGCTCATGGCTTAACAACACTACCCCAGCGTCATCTGATATCATGAGTAAATACTGAAGACCCAGTTTTAGGGGAGAAAAATCCCAAAACTTAAATGCTTTGTCATCATTACTGCAGCACTGATACATACACCAACTTAACTGCAGTAAGAACCCACATCTGATGTTGCCAGTAGACAAAAGAGATTACCATTTATTTTAAAACAGCACTTGTACGAAACACTTGGTAGCTTTTAGTAGACAACAGAACACCATAATTTTTCTATGCTACTTCCAAATAAAACAATAAAACCGTGCAGATCTATCCCTACACAGATGTCACAGATTTATGTAAAACTTGGTCAGAGAGTATAACTAATTCATACTACCACAATCAAGTATCTTCTCAGAGATGTTACCTTGTGAAGAAATACTCAGATTCTCAAAGATGTGAATGAAATTTATCCTAACAGTGTTTGCTGAGGTGCTGGATTTGTCACATTTTATTCTGCAAAAAGAAGGTTCACCTCAGCTTTTTCTTCTCTGATTCAGTTTCAGTCCAGAAGTGTTACGACACTCACGCCTCCAGGTAGGCATCACAGGTGGAGATGACACTTGGGTCCTTAGAAATGAAACTACAACTAAACAGAGAAAGGACCTAATCAAAATTACTTTGAATTTGGCACTATTTGAAATTTTAATTTTCAGATAGAAATTTTGTGGTCAGGAAGATACTTTGTATCCTTTTTGCAGACGCCTTAGTAGCCCATGTCAAGGCTGTTTACTACTTCAGATTTAACTGTAACAAAGTGTTTTGTAAGAAAGGCCTCAGAATTAGCAAGAAAGTGGATGATCAATCTGCATAATTACCACACTGGCTGAAAATTTCCTGAATAAAGCAGCCCTTTTAGTTTGTGAGTCTATAAACAGTGTGATAAATAGCTATAAAAAGACTGCAAATGGAATAAAATTGATTTATTTAAGAGAGTTTTACCTAAATACAACAGAAAGGTATTATTTTTTTAATATCCTGTTAAACACTGCTTGGATTTTCTTTCCTTATGTCCTTCAACAGGGGTGTGTATGGGGTGTTGCTTACAGATTGCCAGCTGGACAAGAATGTGAAGTAAAGGCATACCTGGACTTCAGAGAGAAAGGAGGCTACAGGACTACAACTGTCAGTTTCTATCCCAAAGACTTGTCAGCAGAACCGTTTGATGTCCTGTTATACATTGGAACTTGTGATAACCCTAACTACCTTGGTCCAGCACCTCTGGAAGAAATTGCTCAACAGATTTTTAATGCTGTTGGTCCTAGTGGAAGAAATACAGAATATTTGTTTGAACTTGCTAATTCTATCAGGAGTCTCGTACCAGAAGATGCAGATGAGCATCTCTTCTGCTTAGAGAAACTAGTAAAGGAACTCCTGGAAAAGCATCAAAACATAAATTGTCTATAAAATAACTTCTTACTTTTAATGATCTTGCTCCATCTTCAGAGGAATGCTTTCGTTGCACAACGGGTATATGACTTGGAGACACATTTCTCTGTACTATGCTATCTTACATATTTTAATACTGCACTCAAAATAGTAGTTGGTCATTAAAACACAGTTACAAAAATCATTCTTTCAGGAACCTGTAGAAAGGGGAGCAGGGGAAGTGTTTTAGGTTTGAATTTGATATATTGGGTTTCTATCCAAAGATTACATCTTTGTGAAAATCTCAAGAGAATGACTTAAGCTTCTCTTTGTTTGAAGATTTATTTTTTTATTATTATTTCAGGTTTAAAATAAGTCTTTAGAATATTTTAAAGATAAAAATCTGCATTCAGGTACAACTCCCACTGATTTAAGAGATAGTTCTTTCTGATTCAAGACCACAGGCATGAAGCTCAGTGCAGCTAAAGAGATATATGTTAAGTCGTTGTTGTAAAGTGCATAGTAGAACATTTATATCAATGTTCAACATCACTTAAGTTATTCCACTGAATTAGTCATCTTACCCTTTATGTATTAGTTTGGCCTTAAACACAGAGGATAAACCATTTCATTGTCAAGGAAATAATTTTTTCTCTTGGCTCATTATTTCAGGCCCCCAAAACCAAAGCACAGGGTACTTTGACACAAGCAAGCCATAACGTATCAGTGCCTCATTTTATTTCTTAAGATTAATCTAAAAAATAAAGCCAAAATGTTTAAATTAACTGAGAGTCTGACTTGAAGCCACAATGCAGCAAGAAAGTTCAGAACATCTTATATTTGTTATTTGCCTTTAGATACTGTTGTAACCCCATCTCTTAAAAAAAGTCATCAATCTCCAAGGATAGTTTTTAAGCCAGTAATTTTCAACCACTTTTTCAGGGATTCAGGGACAAAAGGTAATTAAGAAAGGAACCCTCTTTTCAGTAAACTAAGTGTGTTTTATGGACACCCACACAAAGAACATTAGAAAGCCACCAGTTTTAGCTAGTAGGCTTACTTTATGCAAAACATAAGCAGAGTTTCCGTCCCAACAAGGACTTGTGTTGCTTCTCAAAATTTAAGTTATTTTTGTTAACTTTTAACAAAGTATATTTTTGTATGTTAATATAGGAAAGCTCCTATTTTAAACACCATGTAACATCACATTTTCACATACAGAGAATGTATAAATGTTTAGTAGTAGCATGGAAGCCAGTATTTTGCGTCAGTAATTGCAAAAAATGTATGCTTCTACTATACAGTTTGTCCTTGTCTCGACATTTTCTTGTTTTATATTTGTAATTGCTTGAAAGTGCCAGGGTTATCAAAATAACAAGCTGCTATTATTTTACTTTGCCACCTACAAAAGCCAACAAGAACAGAAATGAATGTTAGCAGGAAACATTTGAGAGAGGCAGCTAGATGAGTAGAAAATAGGGTATTAAAATTCAAACCTAAATTTGAGAGAATTAGACCACTTAAAATATTTAACTGAGAAAGCTGTATGGTTTTTACAAACCAGATTATAACTTTAGAGTGCCTCTGGCATCTCTCAAACTTTG
This sequence comes from Aegotheles bennettii, assembly GCA_013398125.1. Taxonomy (NCBI): domain Eukaryota; kingdom Metazoa; phylum Chordata; class Aves; order Caprimulgiformes; family Aegothelidae; genus Aegotheles; species Aegotheles bennettii. The sequence continues at coordinate 78,482 of VZRW01006596.1, forward strand.
ATTCATTGAGGAAAAAACAAAGTGTACTAGATTTTAGAAGCTACTGTTTACTATTGATAGTTGAATGCCACTGTTTTAAGAGTATGTGAGAGGGTATCACTTGAAGGACTACTCAAAACTGCAGAAGCAAATCCTCCGAGGGGATTGCTTACACTCATTAATGATCCCAAAAACATCAGTGATGATTCCCTCTTTTAAAACTCTTCTTTATTTAAACACTGTGTTGGGGCGTTGTGGTTATGTATGGTTCTACATTTTGTATCTTTCATTATACTCAGGACATTGTTGGTTCATTTGCCTTCCAGATTCATAAAACTTGGCAGTAATACCTGTAATTATATGTACCAGTTTGTGCATACAACTTCAGTACAATAAAAACGCATCATATTTACTAATGGTGTTGGAGAAAGAAGTCTCCAGAAATGTTATGTTTATTTAAAGTGTATCAGTTAGGATGGACATCAGTGTGTGTCTTAATTGCTTCGCGTTATACAGTGCTGTTATATCTAATGATGAAAAACAATATACAAGAGCTAGCTGCTATTATACAGTCTGAAACTGTGTCAACATTAGGAATTAAAGCACATTAAAGCACTGGAAATACACATTTGTTCTTTGATGTATGGGATTTGAGCTACAACTCCGCCTAGAGCTTCAAGCACCAACCAAAGCCCAGGATGCTTTCAGATCTGTTACTTGACACACAAAAAAAGTAACATACATTTTTATATGCCATATATGTTTAGTTTTTTTCCTACTGGTTAGAACTAAATCTAAAATTGTTACAAATTACAGAGGTTTTGGGTATGGCTTCGCTATACAACCATCCCCACACAAACACTAAGCTACCTCAACTTGTTTCCCAAGAGTGTTTGAGGAAACAACAGTCAACCATGCTGTCAGATTTCACTCCCTGGGATCCAAAGACTCCAATCACCGAGCAGTCAGCATGCACCTCTGTCCTTCCACACATGAAGGAAGCACTGTGTAGTCAGACATAGCAACAGTCTTCCCTGGTGTGACTGCACAGTAAAATTTCTAATGCCATTTGTAGGAAAAGGAACTTGCCCAGCAGTTGGTCAAGTTCCACTCTCCATGATGCTGAACGGGATTATCTCTGAGCAGTACATAAACTGAGATATCCGTAAATTATTTTGGAATCTCCTAAATAAAAGTCCTATATGAATTTAATTTACAGGAAAAAAAATGTAAGGTTTGTACAAAGACTTAATTAGACAGTCTGATTTGATTGTGCTATAATGTGAATTCAAATAAAAAAGCAGAGACTAAAAGTACCTTATGCAATATCTGATATTCCTTAACATGATCAATTAACTATTTGATAGCAACAGCTATTAAATATGCAAACATTTCTGAATATATATTCTAATTTGGAAACTCTGCTGGGCCACTCGTGTGTGTGTGTGTGTGTGTGTATATACACACACACAGAGTGAACCCTTTTTTTATACACATAAACCTAGATTTTCTTTTATTCATTAGTTATGTTTAACAGCTTTGTGCACCAGAGTTTGGAGGTTCACAGATCTTTCCAAAACAAAACAAGGCTGTCACACCCTCACTACACAAACAGAGGAATTGTGAATTATTTCCTTACTTTTGTAACACTATGTCTTTACCCCCACTTTCAAGCTCAAATTTCTTTTTTCACAAGGATACATAATGACCAGACTCTTTCTAGAAACTGAAATTTTATTAAAATTCTTCACAAAGATAACTGAAGTGCAGTTTAGCTGCACAGAAGAATGCAGTGTCTGGTAATTCTCCAAATCACTAACATATTCAGCAAAACAATTTCCACCACAAATGCAAGAATAACATCTTACCATACCATGGTTTTTAATAACTGATGAAAAAAAAAGAAAACATGCAGCCGTAAGAGAAGCTGTACAAGTCTGAACATTTCAAGCAATCTGGCTATAAAGCATAAGAAAAAATGTACTTGTTTGCTCAAAATATCACGGATAACTTTCCCCTCACAAGCAGAAGAAAGCCCAAACATTTTGAACACCACTTACCCTTAGAAGCGAAAGCAACACAGTTACAAAATTGATTGCAGCATCCCCTTCAGTATTATATCACTATTTTACATCGTTATTTCCTGAAGTTCGTCATGTCACCAGTTGAACTCTGATTTGCATCCCTTCCCATCCCTTCTTTCTGGTATGCATGTGGATACAGGCTTTACTCAAACTAAGGAGCTAGGGATGTTGAAAAAACACTACTACAGCTCCCCCATCAGATTTATTTCTGCACGTCTGTCGTGTGTAACAAACCCAGTTCTTGCAAGGTGATTTTCCACTCTGCTCAGCCAAGCTGCTGACTGGCAAAGGGGATGCAGGCAGACATCAGGACAGCAAGCCCCCAGCAGGACCTGCATCTCGGTGTTCCACCATGCAAGTATATAATTGTTGCCAAGTAAGAAAGAGACTGTTCTTCAAATAATTATTCTGCTCTAACAGCCTCCTGCAAAAGCTGGACATTGACTATGAGCTCACTTTGATTGCCAACTACAACACAGCCCAAATTATTCCAACTTCCTATGCCCTCAGTATTCTTACATTCAAGCCATTTCCTTGCTCCTTGGCCTTTTCATTCAAGTAGCTTCCCTGCAATTGTTCCTCTCTGTTATCTCAAACTAATGTCTTGCCTGCACCTTTCTGGCCTTTTGCAGCTCAGGTCTCTCCTCTGCAGGTACTCATTCTCCTGGCACCTTCCTCTAATGGTACGTGTACTTCTACTGGAAGAATGATTGTCTCCCAGTACAGCTGGATCTGCTTTGGCACCAGTTTAACAGGAAAAGAAATACACTCTTAAACAGGAAAATGATGGTAGCAGAGCTCCAAAGCATTGAGGCAGTCGTTTAGTAAAATTTTAAGCTATCTCACCTACATTATTACAAACCACTTAAACAAACTCGGCCGGATTTGCCCAATGTAAATATGAAGGCATGCACCCACCTTCCACTCTCCTGGTGAAACAGCAATGAAGAATGGGCTGAAACAAACGGTTTTAAACCAAACCACCCAAACTGATGATGCACCATCCAGAGTCACCTTTCCCCATCACCACTGGGATTTTTCCTGGTATCCTCTGCTTCCTTTGCTTTCATCCACTTCCCCCACTGCACATTCCAGTGCCCGCTGAGGTCAGGGTTCCTCGGTTTCCCAGACCATGACCCCTATCCGTGTGTCAGCCCACCACCACCCACAGGCAGTGAAATTCCCGGCTTTTCCCCTTCCCCAAAGCCTCCCCTTCGCTCCAGCTGTGCCTCAACTCACAACTGCCGACAAAAGCGAGCGCTCCATTGTGTTTATAGAGATATTGAACGGCGTTCCTTACTTTTCAGCGTCTTGCAGCCTTGTTGCAGACCGCAGCAGCCTCACCGGCACCCCTCGGGCAGTAAAACTTGGGGTCAGAGAGGGGAACACGGCAGGGCCTCTTCTTTTGGGGCGACTTCCACGGGTTTCGGTCCAGGAGCTGCGGCAGAGGCGGGAGCCGGCGTCCGGACACGGGGAGCTGCAGGGGCGGAGCTGGGGACTTTGCCGAAAGCCCAACGCTACGGCCCTTTTACACCACCCGCAGCCCCGGCGCCGCCGCTTCTCGCCGCCGCGCACAGCACCGGCAGGGCCCCACTCCCCACCACCA
>VZRW01006596.1:83247-110746 GCA_013398125.1 Aegotheles bennettii
GGGGAGGAGTGTGAGAGGAGCGGTGTGTCTGTGTATAAGGGGAGGAGTTGGGGGGAAGGGGTGTGATGGGAGGGTATGTGTGTGTGGTTGGTTGTGTGTATGTATGTATGGAGGGGGGGAATGTGTGAGGAGGGTGTGTGCATGTGTGTGTGTGTGGTCTCTAACTCATTTGGAGTCTGCTTCCCTCCAGGAGCTGGATGGTTCTGGCTGTTAAAGGTAACTGGTGGCAGGAGTCAGTTAGGTCTAAGGGCCAGAGCTTCATCACGCTTGGCAGTTGTGTTTGAAAACCTCACACCACAGAAGCAGTCTGTTCAGTTTGGGATGTTCTCAGCACAGCCTGGCCTGTTGTCTGGGCAGTGGTGAGAAGCAGTGAGCATGTACACGTGCAGCAGGCTGGAGGGTGAGTTTAGGCCATGGCCTGAGTCTGACAGCTGGGAAAATCCTAGGGGAATCTGTCCTGAAAGTCAGCGTGGGAACAGCTGGATGCAAAATGCAAAGGCTGGGGAGATGTTTCTTCAATAAAGGTCTTTTGTAAGAACTGGAAATAGGTAAGCAGGAGTGAGATGAGTGTGAAGGAGAGCAGGAATGAGGCTGGAGGTAGAAGAATCGAAGCAAAGGCAAGCAAATACTAGCAAGCTTAAATGCTAAAGCCCAGTCTTGTGATATAATTAAGACACACGAAATACTCTGGACCACCTGCCCAGTGAATTAACTGTACCCCTGATGAATTCAGGAGTATTTCTAATAAATAGCATTAAAAAAAAGATCACCTGACTAATCCATAGGTTGGCTGGTTTTTTTAGCCTACAACTGGTGTCCTGTACAAAGAGGATAACTACATTATAATGACCACAGTGGATAAAGAAAAATACAAATGTATACTTCCACTGATAGCCAGTGGCAATGAGGTAAGTGCAGTCACGTTTATTTTGTAATTATAAACTCTAGGCAAGTCTTTGCAGTTTCTTTTCAGTAACTTTTTTTTTCAAAATACTCTTTTTTTTCCTGTAAAAGGAAAATCATCTGTAGAATGCTTCACAATTTCACAGTTTATAGGAGATGCTAGTATTACATACTAGCTCTTTGCTACATGGGGCCAGTCTGCACAATCTTGGAATACTCATTTGGCAACCAATGATTGCTATAACATTCTTTTTATTCCTAGGTTTGGGATTGGGAAATCCTTGTATTTTCAGTAATATTGTCAAATTCTAGGCCAGTAACAACTGCAAAGGTTATTAACACTGCTATCATAACTGCTGTATCTGAAAATACTATCCCAGTAGTGCTTCTACCACCAGTAATACAAGCTTTATTCTCTGCCATCTGTTCCTTAATTAGAAATCTGAATGTGCAAAAATTACACAGAAATAAACTTCCGCAGAATTATATGTGCTTTTTTGATCCATTTTTTAAAAATTACCTAAAGCTGGGTGATATTCCAATTATACTGCATCAGTACAGCATCAGCATTGACTAACAAATGAGAAGATTGTTGGTGCTGTTTTTCTGCTTGCACCCCAAGCTGCTGCTCTGGACAGGAGCAAGTTGAGAGCTCCTACTCTTTTGCCACATCTGTATTTTTTAAACCACAAAACTTTTCTGACTACTTTATTTGTGATTTCTATTTGCCCCTTCTTACTAAACTAAATTACCTTTTTCTTCTAATCAATACACACTTCCTTTGGGGCAGGAGTTAATGAGGTTTTGTACCTTTTAATTTTCAATAAGATTTTTTTTAATGATTGCAAATGAATGTTAACTAGCCAAACTTTTTTTTTTAATATAATGAAATAATCTTCTATTGTAGGAAGAAGAAAAGGACTATAAAGGGCCTACTCCAGGAGAATTGCTGGAACCTCTTTTTAAGCAAAGTAGCTGTTCATATAGAGTATGTTACTCCTGTGCTGATAATTTAAATGCTAACCAAATTTTTCAGTCCTGTCCATCTCAAGGTTTAGTTGTAGTAAACTGTTTGGATAAATGTGTCTCAGACTTCAGGTTCTAATTCAATCCAAAATAAGTTCTCTACAACTTTATGACTATAACTTCTCTTACTCTTGGTAAAATTCTGTATAATTGAACATCTTGGGATTCAAATAAACTAGGTTACTCTAGTAGCAATTAAAAAAATGCAGGCTTTTTAACCAAAAATATTTTCTGCCAGGAGCCAAGCCATAATGCACGACAGTCTAATAAAAAGCATTTCTCAGAAGTGTTAGAAGACCAAAACATACTGCTAGGTATTCTGAAAGTTTTGCAATTTTTCAGCTGTCATCCCAATTCAAAGACTTATGTCTTAGAAGAACAGGCTTCATACCAAACCAGGTGGTACTGAGAGAACAAAAGTGGCCAAGTATTGTACCTACACAACATCCCACACCAGTCCTTGAGGAAGTCAGAGTGAGTCAAGCACATCTGGTAAATAGGCTGTGTCTGCAGCAGGTGCCAAAACCAGTCTGTGCTGAGTCACTAGAGCTCAGCCCTGGTGATCTGGGAACAAGTTTAGTCTTTACACCTTATTTAAATTGTTTTCCTTTGTTTTATCTGTGTGAAATTTAAGGAAGCTCCCTGTTATATTTATTTGGAATGTCATCAAAATGCTTGGGGAACACTGAAGGCTATTCACTGGGCTATTGTTTTTGAGGGTGTCCAGGCCCACTTGCTTGGACTGCATTTCATTGCTGCAAAAACCAAAATTTTGGGGGTATTTTTTTTTTTAGAGGGGAGTAATGTATCTAAACAGAATATTTTAATTTCTATTTATTTTTTTTTAAAGATTGAATCTTACTGGACTTATGAGGTCTGCCATGGAAAACATATCCGTCAATATCATGAGGAGAAAGAAACGGGACAGGTAGGCTTCTTACAATTCAGTGGACTCAACCCCATTTTTCCATTGGCATATATGTGCTTAACTCCTCCAGAAGACTTGAATTCCTGTACAATTAAAAAAGTATGGAAAGTGGTAACTGAAATTTGTTTTAACTTCTTTTGATTGTAGAAAATTAACATCCAAGAATACTATCTGGGGAATATGATGAAGAACCCATTATCAGAACCAGGTTTGTCTTAGATTATTTTATTTTGCTGATGCTAGTTTAATTCTTTGGTTTTTAATTATTACTGTCTGAGAAACAGGTTGTAGAAAACTGATTCCCAGTGCAAAACCAGAATTTTGTAGATTACTTTTTGAAGATGTATTGTTTCCAGTGAATTCCTTTTCAGCACCGTACATTGCATCCATACTGTCAATTTTTCCATGCTGTCTAATTGAGTAATCTGCCGTAATTGATCAGTGTCAGGGGAATAAAATACATAGTATAAGAAATAGGACCAATATATGCCAGACCAGACTCTGATAGTGTTGCCACTCTCTTTCTGGGTGGGCAGAAGCATCTTTCAAACTGTGAGCAGAGGGCAGAGTGTGTAGCACATCTTGGGCTCTACTATTCTGTAATAAAACATAGTCTGCAAACCCAAACAGCAGGTAGATTTGGTCCTTGGAACTGTTTAGGAGTTGTCTTTAGGAATCCTGGTGCAGATCTTCAGAAATACTGAAGTGCCTAAAGCGAGACTTTGGTGGAAATTAGGCAGCTGAGCCACAAACTCAAACTGCAACTTAGAATAACTAATTTTTTGAGCACTTTGCCTGTAAATCATTGGAATACTGGAAATTCTGTGGCTGCACCTGCCAAAATCTGCTTCCCTGAGTGAGCACTTTGACAGTATATTGGTCCAAAGAACTAAAAAACCCCACAGCCTGAGTTCATTCATCAGAGCTGATAGAAACAATAGAAAAATCATAATCTAGTTGGGTTGTTTTTTTAATTCTAGGCTAGTATATTACAGGTGGGTCACCACCATTTTTCCTCTGTCTAAAAGTGATTGCTTGAATGCCTCAGCCTTGGAGGGGATGTAGTGCTATTCACCCCATCCCTTTGAATTTCTGTCTTCAGTGAAGTATTGTAGTCCTGAATAGAAACACGGCTTCAGAAACTGCATTGTTTGGCATTTCTTTATTAGTGAGTCACAGTGCTTGTTTGTGCTGTCATTAATCCTGTGCAGAGGTGCCTAATTCTCCCTAGATGCTGCTGTACAGAAAACAAAACGTTTGAGTTACAGATTCTTCTGTGGGGCTGGATGCTGAGGTTACGTGTGCTGATACTTCACGTCGTCACATCTGAGCTTTCTGGGATGTTGAGCATCTGTTCTTTTCACTTAGGTGGCAGACTGTATTCTTCCTATGCTTCCTACACAGCAATTCATGCTACTTCTCTTTAAAAATAGCATAGATGGTTTCTCAAACTGTTGTGAGCTGACTCCACAAGTGTGATACAGTGAACTTGGAACAGTGACAGCAAAGCAGAGTGGCCGTTTGCTCCCCTAATTCTGAATGGAGTCCAGATGAGGCTGAGGATGTCTCTCACCCCTGACAACTTGCAACTCCTGCCCTGTAACGATGTTCACTCTCATGATTATTAGTATGGTGTGCAGCCTGGCCTCACATCTTCCTAGGAGTGTGCCCTCTGAGGCTGGCTAGTGGGTGGGCCGAATTACTTGTCTGCCTACTGCCCCAGCCTGTAATTCACTGAAAGGAGCAGTCAGCCATCCCTGGAAGAACAGCAGTAACGTGTTCTGCCCTCACTGGCCTTCCTGTGGTGCTAGGGTTGAACTTCACCTGTCCTACAAACTCAAAATTGTTTTAAGATGATGCTAACTCCTGTTTTGTTCTGTTTGCTCTGGACCCCAGATCACTGTTTATTTCCTTTCTTTCCTCTTTTGCACCTGCAAGTTCATGAACTTGACTCTTGGCAGTGTGTACACAAAGTACTAGCAAATGCACAAAACCTACAAACTTTTCTGTATATAATATAATCTTATTTCAAGTTCACAGACTTTATGCTTACCTCATTCTTAATTATTCCCTAGATCAAGAAGAGAAGGAAAATCCAAAAGAGAGTGCAAAAGAGGCAAGTGAAAAACATCTATTTTAACTTTTGCCATCAATAGTGGAGGCAATTTATATATGATGGGATGATGTAATTAGTTCCCTACCAAAATGACCATCAAAAAATGAAACTCTGTTCCTGCACTCTTCTCACTTTTGGTTATCAGTCTCGGCTCAGAAAGCTTATTTAGTCTAGGTAGGCAAATTTCTTGCCCTTCTACTTATTTACATTAGTTATGCTAATCTTAAACCTAAATGAGATGAGTTATGTGCTCTTCTTCTATGAAGACAACATACGTAACTACAAAGTCACATTATGATCTAGCAAGTTATTTTTCAGCTGCATCAGAGATCTCTGTTCCTTTCATGACACTTGCGTGCATTTTGAGTAGGGGGAAATGCTACTAAAATCCCGCAGCACAAAATCCTTCAAGGATTCTCAGCTGACTTGATGACCCATCCCATAAAACTCTGTGCTTCCCTTTTCCACTAGAGAACTTTTCTGTTTGTTTAGGCCCCAAAACTCAGTTCTAAGTCATTAACTTTGTAGCAAGACAATGGAAGTCCCTGAAGAACGTTTGGAATTAGCAATAGCAGATTTGGCCTGTGGACAGACACCTGCCTACTTTATTCCCAGTTATCCTTTGTTTTAATTCTGAAATGAAATTTTGGTCTGTGTGGTCTTTGCCATGCCAATTTATATAGCAAGGAGTGGTTCTTCTGCTGTGGATCTCGGAAAACACACGTGCCTGATAAGCATTTGGGGGTTGTTGGGAAGCAGGCCCAAGTCAGAATGTGGCCCATTCTAGTGGCTCTTGCAGATTACAGAGAACCAGGTTCTTTGTAGTGTAACTTTTTTAAATTTCAGAGGATGTTAAGTCTTTTACTGCTACTTTTTTTTTTGGACAGTATTTATGATATACATACATTGTCTTGGTGTCAGTTCATAAGGAGTTTAGACTTGCGATTTGCTAGGGGGGGTGCTTAAAGTAACCAAAAACTGCTGCAGCTAGAGATTTACCTTAAGTCCTGCTGGGATGCCTTTCAGTTCTGTGCAAGCCACAGACTCAAATAGTTATCCTAAATGAAACATGCAGGCATAATTTTTCAATTTTTAAGGAAAGATAAATTGTTTCATTCAGAAAGATAGAAAGAGAGGGCACTGGTACCCTTTGTGTCAGCTCTTTTGTACACAACCAGGATGTATCTTCATTTTCCATTTACGGATAGAGTAGATAAGTGACGGGAAGCCAAGGAGCAGCTGGGCAATTAAGCTGCTGGCATGTTCATTCTTTAACTTCCTGAGTGTCTCATTGCTTCATTCGTGATGGAACAGTATCAGGAGGACGAGTCAGTGCCCTGTGACAGGGTAACATGGTTTGAATACCGAAGTAGGTGAGATAAGGAAGGGTTCTAGCTCACCAGATTAGCATCCTGACCACAGATGCACCCCTGCCTCTTTGCACAGAGCCTGCTTTGTTGCGCACCAAAAACCTTTACCAGTTCAAGCAACACAGGTAGAAAAAGGCCTAGTTTGTGGGTTCCAGCGTGGCTTTTGCACACACAGAACTTTGGTACCCAGGAACTTTAGCTGCTCCCAAGATAGGAGCCAGGAGAGGGACTTCTACTAGTTTGGGGAATTAATTTCTTAAATTGGAAGCTGGGTGAAACATATGAAGGAGCAAGTCTGAAGAGAGCTTATTTCAAGTGAGTACAAAAGTGGGATTTACTTCCTATAGATGATGAACTTTGTCAGCCACAATTAGAGGTGGTGTGGGATGCTCTGGATAAGAAGCACCCCAGGCTGGGAGCACGGGGAGGTGTAGTGCAGGGATCGGGGTGACTTTGCAGAGGTGTTTTTAGCTTTTCATGGCCTGGCACTGAAGTAGCGTGTCTAGCCAGACCTGAGCTGAGTCTGCCAGAGCTACTCACATCTCCTGGTTTCCTAGACTACCGGGTGAACACAGCTGGTGTGGTGCTTTCCAAAACACGGCACCCAGCTGGCAGGCTTCCTTAGAACTGAAACATCAGGCAGCCTGTGCAGAGAAACCAGCTGCTTTTGCAGTCAGACCTCGTGTGGCTCGGTGCATTTGCGCAGTGCTGTGCTGGAGGCAGTAAACCAGAACGTGCTTGGATGTTGCAGAAACACCAAATAACTACACAGGGGCTGGTTTCAATCCAGTAGTGCTGGCTCTGCACAGTGTAATAATATTGTTTTGTTTCAGAAGAGTCGAAGGAGCTTTACCGTGATTCTTAACTTTTACTTTCTTTCACCTAGATACCAACAAAAAATATAGAAGGGCAGATGACTCCATACTATCCCGTAGAAATGGGAAACGGCACACCTTGTAGCTTGAGACAAAACCTACCCAGGTCAAGTACAGTGATGTACATCTGTCATCCAGAAGCTAAACATGAGATTCTTTCAGTAGCAGAAGTTACAACCTGTGAATATGAAGTGGTTATATTGACACCTCTGTTGTGCAGCCATCCTAAATATAGGTACGGTACACAAATGTTGGCTGACGTTATCACTTCAAATTGTCATCAATTTCCGTGTGTGTTTATCTCAGTCACGTATCCAGCTGTGGTGTCTGGTAGAGCTGTGGCACTTGTATGTACTTACTTTGGCAAGTGCAGCTTTGCCAAGTCTTAAGTTTTCATGTTAAGTTGCACAATATTTGCATTTTGTAAGTCTCTAGCGATTGATCCTATAGGAGGAGCAGATGGGAATTATAACTATTTTCAGCAGGTAAGTTCCTAGCCCTGTCATTCTGGAGAGACACAACCTAGGGCATTAAGTGTGCAGGCAGAGTAAGAACACCCTGTGTCCTCTTAGTTTATGATTTCAAGGTCTCAGGGGATCATCTTCATGGCATTCAAAGACTGCAGATTGCTTATGTGCAGTGTACGTGTGCATAGACCTCAACTTCTCTGATTTCCAAAGTGTGCTCTTCAGCCATAACCTTAACTTTTATTTTAGCAGTACTCCCAACTTAAGGAGCTTCTATTTGTCTCTGTCCTCCTTTACTGTCTTACCTTCAGCTGTATAAGCCATTTTTATGTGAAAAAAAATCACAATTTAGGTGGTGTTTTCCAAAAATTTTGGATTATTTCCCCCCCCACACTTGGAATTGTACCATGCATCTAAGGGATTCCCTTAGTCCCAACAGCACAGATTTTTGATCTTTCAAGGGGTGTGAACAGAATTGCAAAGTGAATATGACCATACAAATGAAGGGGGAAATAATGGACAGGAGTTCTGAATTTCCCTTGGACACAGATGTCAGAACACGAGTATTTAATCACCATTCTGAAATTGGCAACAAAGCCTAAAGCCAAAATCCTAAATTGTGCCTTTTACAAACCCTTGCCAGTTGGAGTAAAATAAGTTATGCTATTGTTAAATATTTAGTATCCATTATAAATTTTCTCATCTAGATGGATTTGGTAATACTGTTACCTGTTGCACTTACCTGTTGCACTATTATCTGTTCACTGTGTGAGACTTTTAAGCCTCAGTATCAGTAGAAAAATAGAAAAGTGCACAGGCAAATTGTTCTATCATTTGATAAGAATAAAATCTTGAGCTGCTACCTCCTTCCAAAGGGACAGCCTGGAAGGCTTCCTGACCACTAGCAGGAAATACTTAAAATAAACACACAAGATCTTTACTCTCCCACTTACGTCATCTTAGTAAGTAAAGGTAGGTGGAGATAGCAGCTGGAACTGCTCAGGGTCAGCAGAGGTAACAAGAAACAAACCTCATTTTAACTTAAGTGCACTTTTCCTGTCGTGTGTTCCTGAAACAGCACTGAGCAGCACTTCAGCCGCCAGCGCTTTTCCTCTACACCCACTATCTTATCCAAAGATGCGCTTGCATTAACTTAGCTAAAGTCTATCCATTAGTTTTAGTTGTTCTTATTTGGGTACAATTTGAATTTAAAAAAAAAAAAATTGCTGCAGACTGGGGACAGGAGGGAAGACAGTGAAAGCTAGTATTTGTCTTCTGTAACTATTAGTCTTAATGGTGTTTAAATAAAATTCAGGTCAAACGAGGTTTCTTTGGTACAAGGCTGATTTAATCTAGAGTACAGATTCTTCCAGCTACAGTGGTGATTATTATACAGCTACTGCCACGTGCTACCTACTCTTCCTAGGAGGACATCACAAAAAGCCACCTTGCCACTGAAGCAGTATCTGTTTTGTACGTCAGTGTTCTCTAAAGAGGACCATTTCAATGAGATGAGCAATGAGAACTGAGCAAATGCTTCATTTGTCAGTACGATTTCCATTTAGATGTTTGCTTCCTTTACTATTTTCTGTTAAGGCTGATTTGGTGTTTTAATGAGGCCTTCATTTGTATGAACCAAGAAGAAAGCTGTGTTACTCCTCTTCATCTTTTTGCTTTTTCTTTCCTGAAATAAGCTGCTTTTTGCAGACATACCTCATGAAGAGAGCAATAAGGGAATAATCATAGAATGGTTTGGGTTGGAAGGGACCTTAAAGCTCATCCAGTTCCAACCCCCCTGCCATGGGCAGGGACACCTCCCACCAGACCAGGTTGCTCCAAGCCCCATCCAACCTGGCCTTGAGCACTGCCAGGGAGGGGGCAGCCACAAACTCTCTGGGCAACCTGTGCCAGTGTCTCACCACCCTTACAGGAAAGAATTTCTTCCTAATATCCAATTAAATCTGCCTTCCTTTAGTTTGAACCCATTCCCCCTCATCCTATCACTCCATGCCCTTGTAAAAAGTCCCTCTCCAGCTTTCCTGTAGCCCCTTCAGGTACTGGAAGGCTGCTGTAATGGTGTATATCAGTATGAAAAGCCATACGTGTCAGATAATATAATATAAGAATGTATTATTTTATTTATATAGGAACCGCATCTATCAAGATTAACCTTTGCTGTTTCCAGCTTCTGAGAGAGTTCTGAGGGGCCTTGACACTGCGTTCATGGTGCAAGTCTGATGCAGTTTGTCTTTTAATATGCAACTTTTCCCTTTTGACAAGGAGGGGTTAGATTGTGTTGCCAGTTGGCAGCATTAGGAGTGAGACTACGCTGGGCAAAATGTGTATTTACATCAGCTGTAAGAACAGGGTTGCTTTGGCTGAGATGGTGCAAGTACAAGAAAAAAAATACACACTTCAGCTGAGCTCAGTCAGAAATTTACAGCAATAAAGAAAAATGTCTTTAAGGCACAATAAGTGATGTGTTGATGACTTGTTTGGGCAGGTTCAGGGCTTCCCCTGTGAATGACATCTTCTGCCAGTCTCTGCCAGGATCCCCACTTAAACCCCATAATCTGGAACAGCTGGAGAAGCAGCAGGAAATGATGAAGATGCCTTTTAGAAGGGTTAAGGAGGTAGGATTTGTTTAATTTGTATAGAAAAATACTTACTTTCCATGTTGTAACACAGAAACTTTCAGCTCCACGGAAGTTCTCTTGCCCAACTTTGTAAGACATCTCAGTCTTTCAAAAGGTCTTTAAGTGTGTTGAAATCATCTGTAACTTACCTGGAAGGAAAACAAAGGAAATGAGTTTGGGCTATTAATTTAAAACTTTTGTAGGCTTCACAGCCTACAGGTTACAAATGTGTTACTTCTGATCTTTTTTTCTCAGCTATGCTGAAGACAGTGAAAATGCTTTCATACTTCTTCCCACAGCCCACTTCACTTAGTATTAAGTAACTTCATATAATTTGTAAGACTTTGCATGGAACATATAAAAGCTACATGGGTGTATTTGCATATACTTTACTTTCAGGAAGAAATACATTCAACAAAGGAAGAGAAATTTTCTTCCATTCATAAGCCTGTTGCAGTTGGAAGCCATCAACTATTAACTGTGGGAACAACCCACATCTCCAAACTGACTGATGACCAACTTATAAAGGAATTTCTTAGCGGTTCCTACTGTTTTCATGGGGTGAGAAACAAAGCTATCCATAAAAAATAGCTACTCCTTAATTGCACATACTGGTTTATGTATTTGTTGTTTTTCCACGAACTCTGATTGCTGCATTCTTATACACATAATAACTGCTTTTTCTTGCATTATAGAGAAGGCTTAGATACCAGAGTCTATGCCAGAAAGGGCTTTTTAACCTTTCTGTTGAAATTCAGTTTATTTGAGCAGGCAGCGAAATGAATGTGGATCATAAGAATTGTTCAGTGCTGATCTTGTTAATGAGATCAAAACAAAAAAAAATAATCTGATAAAAGATATGGAGAAACAGCTAGCAGAGAAAAAAACAGCTGAAGTTTTCCCTGGCTTTGAAACAGGAAAGTGTTTCTTCAAACGACGAATAGGGGGTGTACAAATAGTTTAAGGAGTTTAGTCCTATGTGGCTCTTCTAAGAATCCACATAAAAATTTAGATCCGCTTTGCTTAAACTCATTTTGGAATAGAGGGAATTCCCTTGCCTGTGTCAATTAGTCTAATAAGAGCTTCTCTCTCCACACAAACCTTGAACTGACATACCTGACTAACAGGTGTGGAGTTTACAGCTAGAGCAGCCAGTGGGTTAGGGGCTAGAGGGAAATGGATGTGGCTGTTTTGGGGTGGTTTGTTTGCTTTGGGGGTTTGTTTTATTTTGTTTTAATGCTGAGATTATACCTCTCCTTAGGGTGTTGGTTGGTGGAAGTATGAATTCTGCTACGGCAAATACGTTCACCAGTATCATGAGGTATGTTTAAACAGTTTATGTTCTGCCACTAGGTGGCTGTGGGGGAAAAAGGGTTAGAGAATCTGTCTCTGATTCGGGAAAAAAAAAAAGCAGCATCCTTTTCTTGGCTGATCAACATCTTGGGGTGAGAAGTTGGATGGCAGAAAATAAAAACCTCTGTGTGCTGCAAAAATACTGATTGAAACACTTTGATCAGCTCACGCAGCCTGGGTGGCTGTTCTGAAGAGACCATTTGACTTGACCCATCACAGTTTGTCCCAAATGCAAGATGTTATGCTGACAGCAGCAGACTTGCTCTAGAAATGACAGTCTACCCATCATTAAAATAGCCGCACTGCTAATCAGATAATACAAGGTGTAATTATCAGCTTTTCCTTTTGTAGGATAAGGAAAGTGGCAAGACTTCCGTGGTTGTGGGCACCTGGAGCAGGGAGGAGCACATTGAATGGTCCAGGAAGAATGCTGCTAGAACCTTCTACCTTAGAGAAGATGGCACACAGACAGTTCGGTATGGGCACAGACACCAGGACTGTGACTGTTCTGTTATCTGGAACTCACCTGTTCCTGAATTGGTCTCATACTTGAGATGGAGAAGAATAAATGTCAGGGCCCACTCTTGCAGTGCCTGAACATTCAGTTTACAAACTGAACAAACTGCCAAGAGCAGGGTGTGTAGATTCCTCTCCTCCCCAGTCAGCATACAACATCAGAAAAGGTAATTGAGCACTTCAGAAAGGATGCAGAGAAAAAAATCCTCCATTAGTGAACAGGTATAACTGAAATAGAGCATATTACTACTTTGGTATATTGGAGTTCAGTATTTGAAGGATGATGAGATACTGTGTCTCACAAGTTAGCTCTGTGCTTAAGAATTGTTTAACGTTTCCAAACTTTTTCATTCCAATCTTTTGTGGCAGGATGGTGTCTCATTTTTATGGAAATGGAGACGTTTGCGACCTAACAGACAAGCCAAGGCAGGTGACTGTGAAATTGAAGTAAGTGAATATTTCAGTGACCCGATGTTCAGGTTCTCTGCTCCCTGTGTCAGAGGGGAAAGCCTCTGTTGTCTTTGTAAAGCTTGGGAAGCAATGGCTGTTAGCTTAGTGAAAATGCTAGAGACACCAAGGAAAGAGATGGTTTGAGTCTGTGCTTATGACATGCTCAACACTGCAAAATTTCTCTTCTGTTTTCAGATGTAAAGAATCGGATTCCCCCCATGCTGTGACCATCTATATGTTAGAGCCTCACTCTTGCCAATACATCCTCGGGGTATGTAAACACGTGCTTGAATCCCCTCAGATCAGGTGCCACCTTGTAGAGAATGCCTCCAGATGCATCATTAAAACAGCCCCTTCCTTCCAGTGACTCTTCAAAATATGCAGCTGCTCACTAAGAATAGCTTTTTGCTCTTACACTTGCTTAGAGGAAGGTGGATTGTTACCAATTACACCAGTTACACCATTAATATGCTATAGAGGTCATACCCAAAAGTAAAGAGCACTTACTAAATTCACCAAGTGGCGCTCGAGTACTGTGCCCCTTGCAATATGTTGTTGTTAATCTCACCACCTCTGTTGCAATCTCTTGTAAAAGTTTATTGGTGAGCTCATAGGCTTTTAATGTTTTGCTCTCTCGTGTTCCAGGTGGAGTCTCCGGTCATCTGTAAAATTCTGGATACAGCAGATGAATATGGGCTCCTCTCCGTGCCCAGCTAAAGCCCAGCACAGCCCGTGCCACAAGCCATACCTGTCAGCAGCCCCGCTGGCCTTTGCCACACTCACATCCTGTTGGAGAGAGGACAGAGGTGAAGAGAAGCTTCCAGCCAAGCAGCCTCACCAGCGGAACCCTGTAAGATGAGGGACTCGTGAACCACTTTGTGTATAACTATGTGTATATAAGAGGTTATCGATAAACTTTTAATGATTAAAATCTTGTCTTGCACTTCCTGTTTGACTTGTGTATGACACATTCTGCAGTCACCGTTGCCATCATTAGGGTCTAAATTACCAACTTTAAAAAGGCAAAATAAACAAGGTCCAGCTTCAAGTGAGGAGTTCAACTGCCAACAGAATGAAGAAGTGAACCAACGCTTCGCTCAGGAGCCTTCAGCAGCCACTACAGCCCTGACAGTTGTGCCGCTGCCACAACTTTGTCCAAACACCATCGTTACACCTCAGGTTGATCACTTGGAGATGTGCTGGCACCACGGGGCGCTTGAGAGCACTGGGCAGGGTCTGCAATGGTGCGTGTGCTGGAAGGGGCACTGGTGGGGCAGCGTTTCAGTCTGCAGCAAGTGTGGATGTTTGGGGGCTTGATGACCTACGCAAGCCCACTACATTTCCTCTTTTCTAAAAGTGTTATGCACGCTAAAGGAGTTTCACAACTGATGTCAGATGGAAATGCGCCAGCTGTTTGGCATATGACTAGTTGAATGCTACCCAAAATAGCCAAGTTAAACTGCTGGACTGTCGCAATAGGACCCATTTTATTGCCTCATGGATAGAAAACCAAAACAGCAGCAGCAGGATGATATGGCATTTGAGTGCAATGTCATTGTTCCTGGTCATATCCTTACTCCTGATGGGCCTGTGCAATCCCACGTGCTGGTTTTATTTTGAATCAAGGCTGCCCCACATGGACTTGGCTGCTCTTGGGCAAGGCAGCACAGACACCGCAGGCTGCAGGGAGTGTACGGGTGGGGGCGGTCTCAGGCTTGGTCAGCATCTGTCAGGCTACGTCGTATCAAAGGGAAGAGAACCCACAAAGCCCTCAACCCCTCAGTTGTGGTAATTAGCTCAGAGGAAAAGATAAGAATAGTTATTTTGCAGGATGGAAAAGATTTTACTTCCCTACAGAGAAGGGAAGTCCCCGGCATGAAGGGAAAGCACCACCTCTGACTAAGCAGCCAGAGCACCGCTAACGCCAGCCTTAATTATTTTATGAGCAAACCACGCTGTTGCCAAACCCATGAAATCTGCACCTGGCTCTCCCTATTCCTCAGCCTCTGCTTTCCCTTGCACAGGAAGCAACATGCTCACAGATGTTCCTACCCTGCGTCCAAACTACCTGCAAGCACACAAATCCACAGAGATAAAAAAGATGCTTTTCTCTTTGCCCTCTCTCATCTCTGTGACCAGTGACTGATCTGGGAGAGAACCACCAAGGCGGAGGTGAGGGGAGCAGGAAAGTTGCATCCAAAGACCCAGAGCTGATAGACCATGAGTCAATACTGCTAGAAATAATTAAATCCAGCATAACTTTATGTTTTAGCACATTTGAATCTAAAAGAAAGGTGCAACTGAGAGTAACTTGCTGCTCCAACCCTCTCCCAGATAAGCCTGGGGGTGCAGGAACCTGTCAGTAACAAAAATGGGGAAAAACAAGCTGCTTCTGGTATGCGGAAACCTCAAAGCAGAAGTGGCTCCAGGTTTCTGTGCTGCTCTGCTTAGGCTCATGCCTGAACTATTATGCAAGGTTTGCTTCTCGGCCTGAGAGGTCTCGTCATTTCCATGCACATCTAAGAAGCAGCAACATGGAAAATTGTGACTGGCAGACAGCAAATGTGCAGCAATGGTACTGGTATCACCTGCAATTAGCCAAAGGAAATCACATCAAAGGAGAGGAGAGTTGGGAAAGTGAAGCATGGCACTGCGAAATATTTACTTTTATGGGAAGAACTCAAAGAATGAGCTGATGTAGGACCCAAAGCACAGACAGAACAACATCAGTAACGAGCACTTAAACCCTCCAAACCTAGCTGCACAGGAATGCTTCAGGCTCATTGGTGGGCTCCTCCTGCACAACCCAACCAGCATCAGAACAGCAGTGCTCGCTCCTTGCCAAGACCTGACTGAGTAACAGGAAATTAAATCAGAATTTCCTGTAGAAATTAGAGTCATGTCATCACTGGTATGTCTTTCACTGCATTTCCACTCAAAGATGCTGCTCACACATAGCAGCCGTTGGATTTCCGACAGCAGGGATTCATTCTAGAGATAATTCTTTAATTTGCCTTCAGGATTCACAAATTATTATTTAGCTGCCAAACCAGATCAAAAAGCAGAATATTTACACAAGACATCTGCAGAACTGATAGACATGGCTGAGAGGAGTCAGGGGCAAAACGTGCCAGGTGAGACGGTCCCTGGGATGTTTCACTTAGCTGAAGGGGTCAAATCACAGAATGGTTATGGCTAGAAGAGACCTTCAGGATCATCCAGTCCAACCGTCTGCCCAGCACCACCATAATAACCCCTGAAACACCAAACCGTATCACTCAGTGCCTCATCCAGGCACTTCTTGAACACCTCCCAGGATGGTGACTCCACCACCTCCCTGGGCACTTGTTCCAAGGTCTGATCACCCTAATGGTGAAAAACATTTTTCTAATATCCAACCTGAACCTCCCCTGTTGTAGTTTAAGTCCATTTCTCCTTGTCCTCTCACTGCAGGCTTGGCAGAAGAGACCAACCCCCACCTCACGACAACCCCTTTCAAGTAGTTGTAGAGTGCAATGAAGTCTCCCCTGAGCCCCCTCTTCTCCAGGCTAAATAAACCCAGCTCCCTCAGCCGTTCCCCATAAGACCGATTTTCCAACCCCTTAATGAGCCTCATTCCCCTTCCCTGGCCATGTCCCAGCCTCTCAATGTCCTTTTGGAACTGAGGGGCCCAGAACTGAACCCAGCACTCGAGGTGTGGCCTCACCAGTGCCAAGTACAGCGGGACAATCACTGCTTTCAAAAAAAAAAAAAGGAAAATAAATGAATACAGAGAATAACGTGAGCACAGCGTGTCAGTAGAATAACCACTCCTGTACCAAAAGTGTCACTTTGTCACTTCCAACTGTGATTTACTCTCAGGGCCAGCCCAAGAGATGCTGTTGGATGGGCCCTGTGCTGGGATGCAGCTGCTCCATCCTCCCAAGGAGGGAACCACAGACTGGGTTCCAAGAACAGCACAGCTGTGCTAAGCTGAAGGAAGGCAGGCTTGGGGAGAAATGGCTGTCTACAGTGAGTCACCCCAGGTTAAAAGAGGGAGCAAGAATCTCTCCTGACATGTCCAAAATGCTCTTCATTTCCTGTCGCTTCTACTAAAGCAAGTTACAATCTGTCTGAAGAATGGAGGGCTCAGGGCAATTCCCAGAACCTGCTGGGGCAAGAAAGTGTCTGGTCAGACTAGACAGGGAGCACAAACAACCCCGGGGCTTTCCAGCCCCTCAGGACTGGACAAGGGAGCCTTTGGGCTGCCGCAAGAGTTTCCAGTCACTTACAAAAGAGTGGAAAAAAAAACATCACTAGAGGAAAAGGCAGAGCGGATGACAGAGCTCTACACCTTGTGCAATCTGTTGACTTCCCTTCTGTTAGCATCCTGAATCGAACCAGCCACGAACAAGGAGTGCATCAGTCAAGGCAGCACTACAGACACTGATAAAATCTCCAGTTACGTTCCTCTCCCAGTGGAAGTGCGCAAAAGGTCCGGCTGCTCACTCGGCAGGAGCGCTTCTGGCACGCAGGACCTCGTATTCACACAGAAACAGACCTACACGAAAACCTCCTGCTGCAAAAGGGCAGCAGCAGGAGGTACCGGTGGAGCAGCAGCACCGAGAGCAGGTAAAAAGGGGGTAAGAGGGATGGGGAGGGTCGCTGGCAATAAGAGGGAGCTGTTTGCTGTCTTCCAGCCTTAAACCTGCAATGCTTCTAATGCCCCGGGGGCTTGCTTACCCCTGTGCTGCAGCGCCTCCCGGCTGCAGGAGATTCCTGCTTGGTGTGGGGTGTGAGGGAGAGATGTGGGGTGGTCTGGTGTGGGGGTCCCACGGCAGCGGAGGGTCCAGGGGACACAGCTGGGAAGTTGTGGGGATCCGTGCTCTTCAGTTAAACTTGATGGTCCAAGTCTGGTGGGCAGCAGAGGGGACTATGGTAACACCAGGTTGCTCACCGGAAGGTCTGCACCTATATTTTCAGGTAATAAATACAAGACATAGACTGGAGGTGTCAGGAAACCAGTGATAGACAGAGCCAGGGCAGGAGAGGAGCTGGGCAGTGATGCTGCCAGGCAGTGGCAATTCTCCAAAGATGAACGATGCACAGGCAGTGACCTCTCCTGGTGCAGGCTGCCTCATACAAGCCTCTGAAATTGTACTTCATAGCAAACTTGCTCTTTTCCTTACTAAATAAATGGTCACTGGTAAATTCTTGGCAGAGAGCAAACCAGCAAAGGGATGGGATCGCAAGAAGATACAAGGTCACACAGTTGCATGGAGCTCCCCACCACATTACCCTTGAATACACTACTTAAGTGGCTGAACAGGTTTGGGACTGGTCAGACTTACCTGGTTGTTGTGTGCCAGGATGAGAGGTGTAAAACTTGAGTTCCAGGCAGTGGTTACGAAAGTGCATTTCAGATCACGCAACGGGAAGAGGCTACTGCAAAGGCTGCTCACTGCCTACCTGGGGGGGGGAGAAGGGATAAAAAAAATACACAGAAAAATCATTCAGACTTTATCTACAGTGACCGATTGAACAGCGCTCTTCTTCAAATCATCCAACACCACCTTTTAGCATTGCCTCTTGGAAAGAATAATGAAACAATATGTATTTTTTATGTAGATCAAAAGGGATTCATCGACAGAACTAATCAAACAATTTCTGCACTTACAAGTAAACTAGGAGTATTTTTTAAGAGTACTCATTAACATAGAGCAAGTTATAATGATGGATTTTACATTTCTTTTCTCCAGAATGAGGATCCTTATTGGAAGCCTTCATTTCTACTTCATTTCTTTCTTGCTCAGTAGAGCAAATGGCTTTGTAACTCTGAGAACACCTACAGCCTATGCCTCCCCAGTTTATAATTACTCCTATTTAAATCTCTCTTCTGTATCAGAAGCACAAGCTCCAAAAACAGCAAGAGCACTCAACTTCTCACATAACATAATTGAAAAAATAACCAAGAGAGACTTGGAAGGTTTTGACGGGCTGGAAGTTTTAGACCTTTCTTACAATCACATTAAGGACATTGAACCTGGTGTGTTTGAGAGTCTGCTCAGCCTTGTTTCTGTGAATTTATCATTTAATGATAAGAAACTCCTTCCATCAGGCCTCCCAGCTCACCTGAAGCTCTTACCCACTAGTGAAGCCTCGGGGTCCTTGCAGCTTTATAAGTACTTCAACAAATCCTCAGAGGCTGCTCTGGAGCCTTCTGCACCCACCGAGGAGCTGCCAAATTCACGAGGTCCATCTGTCCTGCAAAATGTTAATTGGAGGCTCAGGCGAAGTACAGAGAATCTCCTTAGAAGAGCAGAGAAAAATGTAACGGTTTCCCCTCCAACAGCCACGTTAAAGCCCAATTTCTGCGGAACACCAATAAATGGGATACTCAATCTGTCACACAGCCAGCTCTCTGAGGATGAGCTGATGTTAAAACTGGATGAGGATCTCTGCCAGGCTCAGCTGGACAGTATCGTGGAGCTTGACATCAGTCACAGTGACCTGGAAATGGATCTTCTGTCGCTGTTCACCCTGTTTTTGCCAATGAAAAATGTGCAGTCCATTGATGCCAGTTGTAACAAATTAAAAATCAACATCCTGGACGCTGAGTCGATCTGCAAGTTCCCATTCAGCAAGCTTTTGTTTTTAAATATTAGCAACAATCCCATAAACAGCTTGGATACGCTGTGTCTCCCTTCAACCATCAAGGTAATCGATTTGTCCTTCACCAACTTAAGTCAAATACCCCGAAATTTTGCCAAAAAAATGGTCAACTTAGAACACATGTATGTGCAAGGAAATCACTTCATATATACTGTACGTCCAGAGATCGCTGATGCAGTGCCAAACCTTCCCCCTGGAACTGTACATATTAATGCCATTTCATTTGTCAGAAACGAGGCCGGGACCCCCATCGAAAGCCTTCCGAAGAAAGTGAGACACCTGAAAATGTCCAACTGCTCCATCGTAGAACTGCCAGAGTGGTTTGTTAACACAATGGAAGAATTGCTATTTTTGGATCTCAGCAGCAACCGGATTTCTGTGCTTCCTGACTTGCCAGCCTCCCTGCAGCATCTTGACATAAGCAACAGCGATATTAAAACAATACCCCCTAGTTTTAAATCTGCCTCCAACTTAACAGTATTTAACATTCAAAATAATAAAATCACAGATCTGCACCCTGAGTATTTCCCGTTGACTTTAACAAAATGTGATATTAGTAAAAATAAGTTGAACAAGTTGTCATTAACCGACGCTCTGGAGGAGAAACTTGAGTATCTCAATGTTTCTGGAAACCTGATCACCAGGCTGGAACCCACCAGTCGCCTTTCTGCGCTCGTTAACCTGGACAGTAGTCACAACCTCATTTCAGAACTCCCCGACCACTTTGGGAAATCTCTTCCAATGCTGAAATATTTTAATTTATCAGGGAATAAGATCTCCTTCCTGCAGCATGGCTCTCTCCCAGCTTCTCTGATTGAGCTGGACATCAGTGACAATGCCATTACTACCATAGTGGAGGACACTTTTGGCCAGTTAACAAGCTTGAGCGTTTTGACTGCTCAAGGCAAGCATTTTTTTTGTAACTGTGACTTGTACTGGTTTGTGAACGTCTATATCCACAACCCCCATTTGCAGATAAATGGCAGAGAAAATCTCAGGTGCAGCTTCCCACCAGACAGAAGGGGCTTGCTGGTGGACAGCAGTAACCTCACACTTCTGCGCTGCTCCCTCGGCATCCAGATGGCCATCACAGCTTGTGTTGCTATCCTGGTTGTTTTGGTGTTAACAGGCTTGTGCTGGCGGTTCGATGGGCCGTGGTACGTGAGAATGGGTTGGTACTGGTGTATGGCGAAGAGGAAGCAGTACGAGAAGAGGCCAGAGGACAAGCCCTTCGATGCCTTCATTTCATACAGCGAACAAGATGCAAACTGGACCAAAGAGAATCTGCTGGCAAAACTGGAAGCAGATGGATTCAAGATATGTTACCATGAGAGGGATTTCAAACCAGGGCATCCCGTACTTGGTAACATCTTTTACTGCATAGAGAACAGCCATAAAGTCCTTTTTGTTCTCTCTCCCAGTTTTGTGAACAGCTGCTGGTGTCAGTATGAACTGTATTTCGCTGAACACCGGGTCCTAAATGAAAACCAGGATTCCCTCATCATGATTGTGCTGGAAGACCTCCCGCCCAACAGCGTGCCACAGAAGTTCAGCAAACTCAGGAAACTGCTGAAAAGGAAAACCTACTTGAAGTGGAGCCCTGAGGAACACAAACAGAAAATGTTCTGGCACCAGCTAGCAGCTGTCTTAAGAACAACCAACGAACCACTCGTGAGAGCAGAAAATTGATCTGCTCAGGATACATGTGAGATGGAACGAGATACAAGAATGTGTAAAGATTGTGCCTGAAAAGTCTGTGGTCAAATAAAAGCATTTCTGTGTTTACCTTCTGCAAAGGCTGCCGCGTTGCATGGGGGGGTGTCTCGGATCAGTCCCAGGAGTGGGTACTAACGGGTTTGTAGCGTGCGCATTATCCCGTCTGATAAAAGAATCCGTTATCCGCAGGGCTGAGATCTGAGCATTGATAACAGCCTCTGCTTCCTCAGTGCTTGATTTTCCTCAGCTGTTTCCAGCGTTTCTTAAAATGCTGTGGATGTCACCTGCAAGGAAGAACAGCTCGAGTCACACTGCACGCCCGAGCTGTCTTTTTGAGACCATTGCAGTGAAAAGTGATGTCACTCAAAGGTAAGGCTGTCCTTCAGATTCCCAGTTCTAGTACAGCTTAGGATGGGAACACATGCTGCATACACGTAAGAAAAACACAAACCATGACACAGGTGACAGCTTCTTTCTGTGGTTTAGCAAGAAAAGATTAAAGATTTACTTAATGTAGCCATTTGAGAGATGCGACTGCAAAACCACACTGCTACATCATTTGGTTTAAGTAACTGGTGGAACAGATCAGACTTGTGAAATCTTTTACAATTACAGATTAACATATATACAATCAGGCAACAAAAAAAAAAGAGCTAGCTGAGTGTGTCAGTCTCTACTGTTAAATAACTGCTGTAAGCTCTATTTAAATGCTGTTATCATAAATCTCTCAAGAATAAAGTTCTGTATGTTATTGTTTAGATTTAGGGAAGTACTTGACACAATCCCTCACTGCAGCACGTAGCATGTTTGACTCTTGGAACCAAGGTTCAGGGAGGGCTTTTGTGATGAATGAGAGCATGTTTCTAATACTAAATATAAACCCATTTTAAATAGGAATTGACAACAATCTGTTGCCAGCGTTTATTAGCACATAATAAATGAGGTTTTTAAGTCAATTTGCCAGGACTGATTAAACTTATGGATACTGTACTTGGTATATCCATGAAGCACAGTGCCTGAACATCTCACGTTGCTTTCTATAGCTTCACTACCTCGTGGAAGAAGGTGAAGGGATAATGGTGCAGATAAGCACAGCCCTCGCAGCTCAGAAGTCCCTTTACTTTTTACTCCCTGTGCTGCAGGTGGACAGGTACTGAAGATCGTACGTGGAATAATTTTCACAGCTTTCCTAACAAGTGACAAACTAAGGACACCTAAACAACACATACCATGAAACACCACAAGATACCACAAAAGTATAGGCAATGATCCCTCTTGACTATTGCCTGTCCAATTGTTGCATCTTGCCCTCCCCAGCCTGTTGAAGCCTCACTGCTAAGGCAGACCGGCTCTGTGACTTGGAAAAACACGTATACTGCCTCAGGGAAATCTCCCTAATCTCTAGTCCAGAAAGTTCTGAGATGGTGCCCAACTGCTGGACGTTCTTTAGCAACTTTTTGAGGTTAGGCAGATATTGTTTAAAATTATTTGCACTAGCAGTTTTTAGATTTTATACATAAAGGATAAAAAATACAGTACCACAGGCCACCAGCTGAAAAAGTGAACTTTTATCACCAAAAAGTAAACTCTTATCACCAGTATATGACTTAAAAAGACTGTGAATTGAAAATCTTTTAAATATTTTTGTTCACATAAACAACCAGAAGTCAGTTGTTAGTGAGATCAGCCCCAAATAATTCATCAACCACTTTTCTAATAAGCTTCTTCCTGCTTTCTTTGAGGCCACTCCTTATTTCATGAGATACCCTGGTCAAGTTGCTAGCAGGACACCTAACACCACCAATGCAGATTTTCAACAATGAAGCATGAACAGCCCTCAGACCAAATATCATGACAGCGACCAACACCAGCAACTTCAAAAGAAGCTGAGAAGCACACTGAAAACATACGTTGGGTAACACGTCCCACCACGATAGGTTGATCCTAATCCCAGAAATCCAAAGATTGCTTTAACTCTTGCAACATCAAATTTTACATACATTCCAAAATGTGTTGGCATTACCTCTCAGGCTCCTGACACTCGTTATTACCCATGGGAAGTACCTGTTAAACCTTCCTAGTGTCTTCTAAACAGTTCTGCAGCCATGAAGTCCTGATGATGCACCGGCAGTAAGTTAAGTACAGCACTTTAAGAGCCTTGGATTTGCCACCTTCCATATTCATGAGGTGCTTTCTTGTTCTCGTGCACTAGCTACAGACCTACTGCTTCCAAACCGTTCAGCATTCACATCCTTTTATTGCTTGCTCTCTCACCCATCTCCTCTCTTCACATACAATCTGCATCTCCTTCAGCCAGCACTCCACTGCTTCCCCTTGCTGCCTTTTCAACCTCGCAGTCACGCTTTACTGGCTCTGTGCTCAGCAGGAGATGGTTCTGACACAACAAGGGGGCAAAGGGAAAAAGAAAAGTTATATTCCAGAGAGCTTAAAACAATTATTTTGCCATATGGTAATGAATTACTTCAGTTTATGATTCACTTCAAAGAAATTGGTACTTATGTATTTTCAAAATCCAATCTCTATTTTACTACATCCATAAACCTCCCCCCAAAACAGTTATTTAGTACAACTGACAACTTAAATCAGGTTTTGTTCCTACTGCAGATTAAAAGGTCTTGCACTTTCCTACCTGACGCCATACACATATTAACATGTTGGCTGTATCAAGAATACAATTGGCACCAGGAGTTAACAGAAGAACATAATTACAAAGTGCTCTGAAGGGACTCCGGTTCTTCTGTCTTAGTAACACACACACACAAAGGCAGCAAAACCTCCTTCTGCCCTAACACTGCACCTTTCTTGCTTTACTCCCACGCGGACACTCAATGCAAATTACTGTTATGAATAAGGTGTGAGGGATTTAATCTTCTACCACGTGATGAAGATCCCCGTGATCCAAACCAAAAGCACAGCAGGAGTCGTACATGCACACAGTGAACCCAGAAAGTGCTTCATGTTAAAACCAGCCTTAATGCACATCTTCAACGCCCTTAAAGCACATACAGGACCCCATCCTGAAACCATTTTTGGGGTCCTGCCCTACAATCCTTATGATCTGAAAGTGTAACTGCCGCTAAGAATGTGTAGTTTGAGACAAAATTACAGGATCCCACATTTTTTCCCTCCAAAGTAGTATGCTTTGTACCAAAGAGAAATGCAAAGATGGAAAACTGAGCAAGACAGAGCTTCCAGTTACCTTTTATAACCACTTTAGAAAGAACCATGTTATTTGTTCATAGAGAAAAACATCTGGGCAGAGTTATGGAAGTTTCAATTTTACATTTGTATTAGAAAGTTGTTCACATCCATTTTATTGCAAGAAAGCTGTCTTGAATTATTCAAAACTAATTAAAATTCAGAGTGTTAAACAAAGAACAGTGTTCATAACGTAATAGTCTGCCAGGAAAATCCTGGAAATAGTTTACTTAACAAATAGCCTAAACCAACCACAACTGACACACAGCAATGAAGTGAATGTTATTTTGCTTCTCAAATAACAAAACACCTTTCTTTTAATTTTGCTAAAGATGTGGCATTTTCCCATACCGAGGCACCAAAAGCCTGTGGCACAATTATTTCAGAGACACTAAGGCTCTGCTGAAGTCCGTAGAAGTTGAAAGGTGATTGCTTGTACTGAAAAGATCTGGCTGCTTAAAGCAGTAATTGTCACGAATTTAAATGCCTCCGAATTATTCTGTTTCATAAGGAAGTCCCACAATACGTGACAGAACACAAATAGTCAGATTTATAAAAAAATACTTAACTTCTGTTATTTGCTCACCGTGTAGACCAACAGATAAAGTCTGTGAGTAGATTATTAATCTTTAGATCAAACTGATGCCAGACTTCTTGAGAAAACCTCAGAAACTTGCAGTCATCTCGATACATGGCCATTCTGTTTTTAAAAATAGCTGTCAGTTCTGTCAGGAAAATCACAGTTGAATCCCCTCAACCCCCACTTGTATACAAAAAGTCATGGACTAAAAGCAACCAGTAACACTTCTCTTTGCGTGACAGTTCCCCAGTTAGATGGTTGCAGAGGTGACTGTGTTACTCATAGCGTACCAGCACAGTAATATTGCAATGTTCATCTCCATCCTCAAGTAAAACCTACAACTGGGTATTGCACAGTTAGTTCTATCAGATGTAAAATACTTGTCCAAATATGTTATTGTGGGATACACAATGCCACCGACCCTTAAAATGAATGTACAGCAGGAGTTAATATCGACACACTTCAGAGGTTTACCACAGGGCCACACCACTTCCCAGAAGTCCTTCCCCAGTAGCACTGTAACACTGTTTGTAAAAAGCCTTGTGTCCTGCTTGAGGAAACCAAGGCTGAAATCCTAAACGTCGGCTGAAGTTCATGGAAACTTTGCCATTTATCTCAACGGAAGCAGGATTTCACCCTGCGAACAGCAAGGACCGGCATTACTGCTGACACTTGCTACCACAAAACACCACCAAATATTTCAACCTTCTGCAATAGGAAGAATTTAAACTTAAGCATCGCAACACCAAGCGTCCCCCCAGTTCTCTCTTGAAAACACAGCAAGTATGCAATTTAGCCGGTAACACTTGATCGTGTGTGGCACAGCCTTGGATCGTTCTCCAAGGTATCCTGCCTCATGATGTAATGAATCACAATTATAAAGCTTATATCTTTTTACTTGTCCAGCAGTAAAACTTAGTACTGAACACCTTCGTGTAACAATTCCAAATGCAAATCTAAAACACCGCCCTTTCTGACTTGCTGCAGAAATTCAAGAAAGTGTCACACAAGCAATACCCTCGTATCCACCTGAAATGCAAACAGCTGGACACACCAGCAGTGGTGTTATTCCTAACGGGCAGCAGTGCAGCGATGCTGCATCACCCAGTTCAGAACGATTGTTAAGAAAAGCAAAGGGGACCCATTGGGTCAGCGAGATCAGAACCTTTCCTAAGGTTACACGGAGGGCACTGGTATCTGCCGAGTCAAAGCACTGTCACAGTCTCGTCCCAGGTCATTGGTGGTGTGGTAGTGCATGGCAATGTAGGATTTGGCAAACCCAAAGGTTGAGTTCACTGGCTGTAAGCTGTTTGGGGTGCTCACCTCCTGGGAAGGGCTGCTGTTATAGATACTGTAATAGGGCTCGATGCGGGTGTTCATGGGGGTAGAGCTGCTCTGTGCATAGTGCTGATGCCCAACAGAAGCCCTGGGACTCAGCACGCTTTCCTTGGAGTGACTGGGACCACAGGCTTGGTCCACAAACTTTTTCTGAGGTTTTGGAGACAACATGTATGCTGAATTGGTCTCGTGGTGAGATGACTTGTTCCTGTTGACTTCCAGGCTGCCTTTGCCCATGGCGCGAAGCCTCGTCTTCTGCTTGCAGCAGAAAAAGACAAGGGCTACGTACTGCAGGCACCAGAGGACTCGCCTCCGAAGCCCAGCACTGTTACGGGAATATATAAAAGGATTTAATCCAGATTTGAAAAAAATGAGGGTAAATCCACACAGCTCAAACTGGTAGAGAACAAAGCCACCGCTGCTGGACAGCATGTCCTGCACCAGAGAGATGCCCAGGGGCAGGCAGCAAACCAAGACGGAGAGCACGATGACGATGCACGTCACCACTGCCCTGGAGTCTTTGGCTGTGGACAGGTTGACCGCCGACACCAGCTGGAGCCGGCCGGCAGCGGTGGCCGTTGGCTGGCCAAGGTGCTTGGTGTAGCCATGCGCCTGGATGTGCTGTGGCTTGCTGTGGCTCTGGTTCCTGTACAAGGCAGGCACGGCGCTCTGCACGCCCTCCCCGGCCCTGGCAGCCGGCGGCCCCACGAAGGGCTGTGGTCTGGAGGCGTCCACGGCCACCGCAGGCGGGCACTTCCGCACCTGGGCATTCCTCCGCAGGGCCTGGGCGATCATGACGTAGGAGATGGACACCACGGCCACGCAGCAGATGAAATCGGTGACGTAGAGCGAGAGGATGATCTTCCCCTGGCCGCTGGCAAAGCTGGACATGGGCAGGCAGAGGCGGGAGCCGTGGGTTTTCAGGGTGGCCAGAGTGGCCAGGGTGAAGCTGGTGGCCCAGAGGAGCAGGGTGAGGAGGAGGGTGCAGGGGAAGGAGGCGGTGCGGTGCGGCTGCCTCCCCAGCACCATGCGCAGCCGGTGCAGGGCGATGACCGCCACCGTCTTGAGGGACATGATGATGAAGCCGGAGCTGGTGAGGTGGAAGGTGAAGCAGAAGGCGCCCGGGACGCCTCGGGCTGAGTCAAAGAAGAGGACGAAGGCGAACATGGGGGCGGCCACGCCGCAGATGAAGAGGTCGCAGAAGGAGAGGTTGAGGATCATGAAGTCGAAGTTGGTCCTGAATTTCCTGAGGGCCGGGTCGAAGAAGGACAGGAGGACGATCAGGTTGCCGTAGGAGCCCAGGCAGAAGACCAAGGCCAGCAGGGAGGCGCAAGCCGCCAGGGTGCCGGCGTGGG
>VZRW01006596.1:111044-182970 GCA_013398125.1 Aegotheles bennettii
AGGGACGGAGCCGCACCCCCGCCCTGCCCCTACCCGGCGGGAGAGGCGTT
The DNA here is from genome assembly GCA_013398125.1 of Aegotheles bennettii. NCBI lineage: Eukaryota > Metazoa > Chordata > Aves > Caprimulgiformes > Aegothelidae > Aegotheles > Aegotheles bennettii. The sequence goes on from VZRW01006596.1 coordinate 111,095, forward strand.
CGCTGGGGCACCGGGAGCTCCCCGCAGCGCCTCTGGGGCCGCGGCTGCGTTTGCGCTCGGCGGGAGCCCGGGGCTGGGAGCGCCCGCCCGCCCTGCGCCAGCGGCTGCTCTGGAGCAGCAGCCTGCGGGGTTCGGCTGCTCCTGGGGGTTCGACCGCGTCTCTCCTCAGGAGCTGCCAGCAGCTGCTGGAGCATCCCACAGCCCGGCCAGGAGTGCCAGCGGGAGCCCCTCCTCCTCCACAGGGCACCCCCGGGAGCAGCCCCGAGCCGGGAGCGCGGTGCGGGGCAGGGGCACGGCCGGGGCTCGATCCTGAAGCTCCCGTGAGGGGGAGGAGGCCGCTCGGGTGAGGCAGCCGAGAGAGGGCAGCTGGAGGGTTCGCTACGGGTCCTTCACTTAGCGGGATCCCCAGTCAAGAGCCGGGCACTCAACGCTTCAAGGTTCCTCCATGTTGACTTGGCACCGACAAAACTGCTCCACGGCAGAAGCTGTTGATCACCAGCATCCAGGGCAGAGTTGTGCACACTGTGCCTGCCCCTGCTTGTGCTTTCACGTTGATTTTCTGAGCTAACGCAGCTGGGCAGGGATGCCCTGGCTGCTCACTTGCTGGTGCTCAGCACAGGATCCAAGGCAAAGGATCTCCTGTATTTCCATGGGGAAATCAGTCTTTCTCTGTTTACTACCATCATAAATACAGTGGTTGCCGCTTACAGTGTTGGATATCTGAGCACTTAAAGAGATCTTTTTGCAATACTTACAGGGGCTTGGCGATGAGGAAACGCTCAGCGCACGTTCTCCGAGCCAGCACAGGCTGTCACAGGCAGGCACAGCCAGGGGACCTCAGTGTCAGGCACTGGAAATGAAGGTTGGAAGAGATGAAAGTCCAGCCAGGCAAGGCACAGAAGTGCTATGAAAATACAGCAGACTCAGTATGTCTGCATGGGCACTTGTCTCACACTGTACATTTCTACATACACTCATTTTACACGTATATTTAAATCTGTATGTTGTCTTAATAATCTCCTACCTCCACCAGTCATGCAGAAGCATAGTGGTGCTTTGTAGAAGCATCAAGACAGCAGCACGAGTGCTGGGTTGACATCTAAGAGCTTTTCAGTGCTACCTGCTCATTTATTTTTCAACGCATCTCTTTCTAAAACTAAGAGCAATTCTTTTAGTAAACCTGTGACTCACAACAGCAGCCCAGCCTGTGAGCCTTGCATGCTAAACACACTTCCAGCTGGAAATCGGTCCACAGTTGTTGTCGGGGCCTGTGGCAGGGAAATGCCAGCAGCCATTAGAGCAGGCTGCAATGGTGTCTCCAAACCTGGGCAGCCAGTCCAGGTGCATTTGGCCTTTGTTTTGTTCTTAAGCTACTTACGTACAGAAGGAGGGAGACAGTCCAAAAACCAAAACATCACATCCATGGTTTCCCAGGGCTTCAAGCTGTGTTCTCTCTCAGCTTGGCTGTCACTTCTATTTTCACTCTTACTTACATTTTTATTCTTCAGCCATGGTTAATTTGAATCCTGTGGGTAAATCCTGGCCCTATGGTGTACGAGTTGTTCTTTCACTGACAATTTTCTTACTTAGAAACATCAGAGAACGCTGAACTGCGTGATTAAACAAGACTGACAAATTATCAGCCTAATGCAAGAGTGAATTACTTCAAAGTGATTAATGCTGAGGAAACAGTGATGATTGTTCTCTTCATGTGAAACTGATGTCCACACAATATCCATGTCCTTTCAGAGCAGGTAACACACTGTGCTTCAGCTGTAAGCAAGGCACTGCGTAAAAACTGACCTTAGTTCCACACTGTGTCTAATCCCTGAGTCCACATCAGGCCATGAGTTTCTGTGGTGTCACTTACCAAAAACCTAGGAGTAGGAACACATTTTGCAAAACAAGAGTTCTTTAAAGTGTTGGGAAGGTCTACATGATTCCAGGTGTTATTTGGCCAGATGCTCAGACTTGGATGACCACTCGGATGACTTGTTCATTTCCTGTAGTTACCAGATTGGCAGGTAGAATGTACAGAAGTAAGGCTGCACATGCCCACAGGGACTGTTTTTAGAAGCCCATGGGTTTAAAGGAATCAAGCAAGACAAGACTCTGATCTCTCATGTGCTTTTGAAATCCCTATGTGAAAAGCTGAAAAATGGATTTAGGAGTCAAAACTGTAAGCCTTGGGCCTTACAGGAAGTTAGCTGGTTTAGAACGAGTTCTGTGCAAAATAGCAAAAGAAAACTCTGTAGTTTTCCATTAGTAATAGGTTGAGATTGTCACTCATTTAATCGACGCAGGCTGATGAGGAGCAAGCGTGGGGTTTTTAGTTTTGTTTAAGATGTTTTACCCCTCTATGGTCATTAACTGCAGTTTGAAATGAAGGTGTTCCTCATTCTAGCCTGTGAGCCTCAAACACCTCCGCAGAAAATCACAAGCTGGATAAAGTTTTGGTGATGCACACCGAGAAACGCTGTGGTCAGCTGTGGGCGTTCAGCGGAGAGCCCATGAACACTGCAAGAGATGGTCATTGAACACAGGACTTGTACTCAGGGAGCTGAGGCAAAAAGGATCTCCATGGGAACACGAAATCTTGCACAGTCCCTTTGGCACAGCAAAATGTCTCACTGGGCTGCCCCTTTTTAGAAGTTCAGGGCAGGGGAGAAGAGCAGCAGAAGTCACAGTTTTGCAAAACAGGAATTACAACCACAACAACTTTTGCACCCACAAAAAGTGAATTAGTACAAGTTTGTTCATGCTGCCATAGGTATATTTTATCCTAAAGAAGTGTGCTTTGAATAGGTACCCTGTTTTCTGGGCTGTTGGGATCAATTAATTTATTGCAGATTTATAAACTGCTATTGTGCATTAATACCACCTACTTATTTGCCATCATAGCTCTGACTACAGAATGATTCTCTACAGAGCACTGGATCCTCAGCACTGCAGCACATTCCAGCTACACTTTGACTAGAGATATACAAGAAAAGAAATTCTCAACTACAGTAAAAATCAGCAGAGCTGGATCCTACAGTCAGCTGCCCCTAGTGGAAGCAAAACGGCACATACAGTATCTGCTCCATCAGTTCACCAGCCAACACATCCTTTAAAATGATCCTCTGCAGCACATACCTTCTATTAAAGTTTTTTTTTTAATTCTAGCAGTGAAATCCCCTCCACTTCAAAGTAGTTTCTCCTATTTTAAGTGTACTTCTCAGAAGTTAGTGAGTTTTCCAGCAAGCCTCACCAGGTACAAGGTATTTCTATGTAAATATAAAAGCTAGCTTCCCAACCATTAGAACTAGATCTTTAATTAATCCTTAATTTTGCCTTAACTCACTGCCAAATCCCAACACAGACACGTGCCTCAGACAAAACGCTCAAAAGCACAGTAAACCATCTCAAGTTATAGTCTCTAAGAAATTTCCACTTTAGAAATACAAAACAATGCAGATGTTATAAACAATCCATTTATTGGATCTTAAGCTACCTACACAATTGAAATAATAATTTTGGCACTACGCTATACAGTGGTTACATCTGTGTGCTGACACTCATTAAATACTGCACCAGGAACACTGCTGTGCTTTGAAGTTGGGAATGAGTCACACACTCAGCAGGTAGATCACTCAATGTATCAGTGCTCCTGTAGGGTTGCATGGAAGTTGAAACACACACCAGTTTATAAATTACTTCAAATGTACCTCACATTCTATGAACTTATCACACCAGAATATGCGATGTCAGCATTTAGAGATGGCCACAAGTGTTGCATTAAAATCTGAATGAGACATAGTAATAATGAGATACAAGAAAACCAAAACGAAACCTCTGCCTTTCAGACATGAAGAGATATTCTGTTAAAGAAAATAATTTAAAAAACTAATAATGGCATTTGATTTGATACAAAAGCCAGAACTACTACCGTATTAACATCTAAGTATGAATCTTTACAAATTAATCTCACAATGGTGTTATGTAAAAGGCTGCAAACTGTACAATGTTTTGTCAATGCAATGCCTCTACAATTTATACAGTCTTTTACAACTATGTAACACATATTAAACATGTTGTTAAATAGCCAATAGATACCAGTCTCTGAACAAAGCTGCAGGCAAAAAAATACGGAGCTTCCACAATCTTCGAACAAGATATGCTTGCTCAAACAGTGACAATCTTTATGAGAATACACTGTTAAAAATAGCCAGCCATTCATTGCCTTTTCACACTGTGCATACGTTTCATTCCGTGAATTCAACCACCACTTGATCGTCCATAATTTCATATCTGTGGGCTCTAATTATGTGGAAACACCCACAGTCTTTCACCCTTAAAAATACACAGATAACCATAGATTTTTATTCCACACGTGGTCAAGCTAGCTATGAAGACCTGGCCAGGCAGCAAGAGCTCTCACTCCCCGCGTTTTGTCCTGCCATCATCGGTACTGCACAGAGAAGATCAGCTATTTACATCTTGACAAGGAAGATACAAAAAGGCAATCCTGCCCTGAGGTGGACTGAATGATACAGAGCCCATCACCTGATGGGCACCAAAATCCAAATAGTGAAAAATAAACTCTGAGAAAGACAGGTTCCTGGTATTGTGTGCTGACTAGGTAAGAAGTTGGATCAACAGAATTGGAGAGCTTCACTGAGAATATTCCGGTTTGCAGCACTCTCTAGTTGTGCATATCTTTGATGTTGAAAACAGCTGGGAAGAAGGGTCAGAAAAAAGAGGATAAGAAATGTGCAGTATAAGTCACTGTGTGCCAGAAAGCAGAAACAAGACTGATGTGTAATGCAGGCCAGAGACAAGGGTCTTGCAATAAACTCACAATCAGGCTCTGCAAGCACAGCTGGAAGGAGACTGTGGGGCTCCCACAGCTGCTCCCTGGGGAGGTGAAATTCTTTTTGAAAATAACCAGGTCTTTATGTTTGTATTTAAAAGTGGTTTTGATTAGGCATCAGGATTTCCAACACAAAGTTTTCTACGTGATAAATTTCTTTGAGTTTCCTTTATTTTGCAGAATGGTTCCTACAGCCTCGTTTTTCCAGGAGAAACCTGAAAAGAAAGAAGAATGAATTAAAAACAAGATTACTGCCTCATGCTATTACTACAGAACAAAATGCAAATACAAGTTAAAACTTCCCCTGGAATACAGTCACAGAACAGCACAATACAATACAGATCAGAATTTTGTGGTGCAACAAAGAGAAACTCCAGGAATGGATTCACTCTTTGGGGACATGCCTGTGTGAAGAGACCCGGTGGCAAAGCCATAGTGTGGAAGAGGAAAGTTTGGTGGCAGTCAGTCCCCAAGGTGAGCTGTGGACGGTATACTGGACTGAGTGGTAGGCTAAAGTCCTCAGAGGCATCAGAAGTATAAAGCAGCAAGTACCTTGCCTCTAGTGAAACTGCCAGGCACTTAAAAGGCAGCCAACTGGCAGAAAATGGAGAAAAGGAACATCAATATTCAAGAAAACAAGTGTGTCTTAGCAAAACACTAATGTAACACAGGGACACACAAAATGATGGAGAATATTTAACCAAAATAAATCTGATTGTGAACAGACCACTGGAGGTGCAAGGGACTTAACTGTCACTGTGGTTCAGGGATTCCTCCCTACTCCACACTAGACTGGAGAGCCAGAGTAGATTTCATAAGACTGCTGTTTCTGTCGATTTGTGTCAAAACGAATAATCTTACCTATCTATGCATAATAGCATGGTGAAACTAAGAGGTCAGTAAGCACTAGTAGCTGGTCATCCGTGAACTGCTGTTTATGCTCCTGCCAGTTGTCATGATGGGTCCTCTGAAAATTTGACAACGTTTTCTTCACAGTCATCTGCGTAGCAGACAATCAGTATTGATCTGTATCAGTTATGGATTTAAGCTTCATGACATAACAAACTTTGAATACAACAAGAAGTAACTGCTGAGTAAAGTAAAGTGTCTGAGCAGTTACAAAGGTTAGAAGGGCTTTGGAAAATTCAGTCCAGTTCCCCAGTATTTTAATTTTTACAGCTGTGGTTGAAGTCATCTGACTAGTGTCATGACTCCAACATTCTTATAAAAAGGGTTCCTTGACCTACAGTTTTGAGTTTGAAAAAACTGACTCTTATAAAGTGTAAGTGAAATGCTTTTCCCCTCTTCCTTTTCCTTGGGTATTTCAAAGAAAAGGTTTGGGTCTCAAAACATAAGAAAGAGTTGATGAATCATAAGGTGCATAGAACAAACAAATCGGAGGAAAACTATCTTCTGTTATTAAAATAATTAAGATTATTAATAAATTAAGAGAAGTCCAATCAGTTCAGTTTCTTGATTCAGTAAAGCACACCATAGTAAAGTTTGTTAAATCTAAGGTGTTCAGCCATAAGCTCACTATTCTGGTTAACGCAAAGGCAACAAAACTGAATAGACAGCAAAAAAATAGAGTTAAAGGTAACTTCCATTAAAACTTGTTTCTAGGGCTGCTTATAAAACCTTGTTTTAAAAACTGCAGAGTGATTTTTTGGTTCAAGTTCATAATTTCCAGAATGCCAATTCTAGCCAATTCTCTCTTGTTAGGCATGCACAGAAGTGACGTTTTTAATTAAAAGAGACTTTTCCCTCATTATAGATACAGTTCTTGCAGCTTTCAGTTTATGCTTTGAATTTGAAAGCAAGACCAGAACTACAGCAAAAAATAAGTAACAGCAGTCCATGACTTCAAACGTATTTTAGATATGTTATATAAAATAGAAAAATGGTATAAAAGCATTTTTACCTCAATAGGCTGAGGATCATTAAGATGGGCACTGAGATCCATCAGGAGCTGTGGCATCCAGGTGGGTACATCATACGGACTCGACAAAATACACGCGCTGAGTCCTAGCACACCAGCGTGGCGTTTAACCAAGTCTGCAATTGAAGGATGTTCATTTACATATGGCAAGGTGCAACTGTCCTGTCCAAGACATTCCTCAGTGACACAGACAAACTTAAAACTGCTGATCAGTGAAAATAAGGCTATTTTTAACCGATGGGAATGACTGAAGAGAGCCTATGTATTCAACAGATGTGATCTAATTTAGAATGACATACTGACACTAATATTGAGTGAGTTTTGGCCCTGATTTAAAGAAAACAAACAACCCTGCCACAGTAGAGAGATCTCTACCTTCTATGGAGAAGAAGAGAGTTCTACAGAACATACAGTAAAAAAAATTCACACTGGTGTATGGATTTCCAAATTGCTTCTGCTTTCTTACACATAACTGTAGATTCATTCTCTGATTCTATCTTTCATTTCTAATGGAAGAATGTGTAAAAAAATTAAACTGCAACTGCTGTACACTTTATAAACATTTCAAATGACCTTCCTTCTCTCAAAGAATCTCTCTCTCTACTCAGTAAATTAACTACTCGTGAACTACATCTCCACTGTTCAGTATTTGCGTGTTCAGAATGCTTTCTCAAATACCAGAACTATTTGATAATCTGGAACCCTAGTCCTGCTGGGTCAAATGAATGTGACTCAGGTGCATTAAATGTTTGGTCAGAAGCCAAAGCTCCTAACTAAGGTTAGCTAAGGGGTAGCTTTGTTCTGGGTTTTTGGTTTGGTTTTTTTTGTGTGTGTATAAAATATAATACCACACATATATATAAAATATAATAAAATACCACACTGCTAACAAATAGAAGGTAAAGTGGGTAAGGAGTGAAATTATATTGTGGCAGCTATTTACTGAGAGAATAGCTATCATCTGCATTCTTAACTACCTGAACTGTGCATGTGGGAAACAGAGAAATCTCTTTAGTGTTGATTCTGGAAAAGTAATAAGTTAGTTTAACATAGGCATACATAATAAAAAAACCACTGTTTGTTTTTTTTGGTAGTAGTGTATTCTTATTCATTGTTTATGCAGTAAATTAAATTCTCGAAGCGCTTAAGCATTAGGATCTGCACTATGTACACACCTAGACAATAAGGTACATAAGAACAAGTGATTTGCCATTATGGTTTATGAACGCTTAGGAAGGAAAAACATTTGCATGGGCAGTATTTTCTAAATACTGCTAAACCACAGGACAAATCCTATTCCATCTGGAGCGCTTGCAGAATAAGCATTTAAGCATAGCACAAAATATTTGTTTTAGTCTCTGAAGCAATTTACTTACCACCAGAAGGAATTGTATCCACCACTGAACCCAGGTCTCGCTTTCGTTTTTTTGGTAACCTCATCCTGCACAGCTGTTCAAAATGGGTCTGCATGGGACCATCCATAGTGAGAAAATTGCACTGTAGCAGACCACTCAGTGTGGTAGCAGCCATTTCTCTCACCTACGAGTAGAGAGAGTAGATACCACAATTACTGAGCACATGTGCACAGCAAGAAACGGGTATTTATGCTATTACTATCTTTCAAGCACACCCAGCTAGGTCAAGTTACCAAACTCTGCCCAAGAAAAGTCTTTAAAATATTACCTTGTTACTCATAGATCATAAACTACTACTAATTTACTATATGGCTCTTCACAACTCAACATAGTTCAATTGTAATATAGAACTACATTTAAATAATTTGTCATAGTGACCTACTACTCAAGCAAATAATGTAATTTAACTCCTTGCCAAGACATGTATCATAGATGAATTAGCTTTAGAAAGTTTAAAACCAGACTTCAAATGAGAACAAGAAATGCCACCCCAAATAACCAACTAGATTTAGAAAATTCATAAGTCTCTGTATTAACATTAATTTTACCAAGCAAAAAAAAAAAGTACACTTTATTCAAAAGCATTTAGTCTTCCCCCTCAAACATATGTGGAGACACTAGAACTGACGAAGGCAGAAAAGCCTCCCCAAGAGAAGGTAGAAGGTTGGTTCATGAGATATCAAAGCTGATTCTGTTCTACCTGTTGCACAAGCTTTGAGACACCCAACAGATGCTGAATTAATAAGCAGTAACAACTAACTTCAGTCGTTTGGTGTCAACGATTCAGTTCTGTAACGCTCCAGCATTATTTACTTTGTTGTCCTGAATAACAGTTCTTTTCACTACATGAATAAACACAGAATTCCAAGTTGGAAAATATCCTTCTCTTCAGTAACACAGAAAACCAAAAGAAAAAGACTAAACTAAGTTTTCATCTAATTGCCAAACCATTCAAAATGCAGATCTCCTTCTACATTCCTTTTAAAACTGCCACAACACATTGTTAGTGGATTACAAGTAGAAAAACTCAATCACTTGCTTTTAAAAGTACAATCCAGCAGTATTACTAACTTATTTCATCTACTCAAACCTCCTAAAACCATAAAATTACAGAACTGTAAGATCCAATTTAAACTGGAGTCCCTCCAAAACTCACTTCCACTTTCAGTAACTGCAGGCTGACAAAAACCTCCCAATATACACAAACCTGAAAACCAAATCAACTTGTTAAGACACTGACAGAGTCACCAGATTTCTTGCTAAGTACATGCTGTTACATGTAACTGTAAACAGAACATTTGTCTATCTGGAGTACAAACACCTACCAAGGCTCGGAATCCAATGCAACAGATTATAATAAATTACATCCTTGAACATAATGTTCTGAACCTCCACAAAGCAATAAGTATAGCTACAAGTGCTGCAATAATTAAACATAATAAGTTAATAATCAACTCTTGAGACTTCACTTCATTCCATTTAAATTTCTACAACATATTATTCAAACACGATCTACTTTGTTAACAGCATAAAGAAGTATGAAGTGAAAGTCTGCCGGTATTGTTTATCAGCAATTTGTGAGTCTCCTAAGAACCAAGCTATTAAATGAAACATGATGTGCTAATGCAAGACCCAGAATAGAAAGAAGCTTGTCTGTGAAGTGAGCAAGCTCCCAAGTGAACTGTATTCATTTACATCACCATTCACTGTATTAAAACCACTTTCATTTCTAAATTAATAATCTAACTAAAAGGAATGCTTTGCTGCAAGGAGCACCTAGAAGCAAAGCCTTTAAAATCACACATTAACAAGCTAATCATTTATCACAACATCTGACCCTAAGTAATTTGCAGATTATCATGTTCACACGATGATTTACAGAATATAAGAACTGCAGAGGAGTAGCAGAGGAATATTCTTTCAATCAAGTCTGGGTTGGGTTGGGTTTTTTTGGTCAGGATTGACTGGCCAAGGTCTACAAAACCGTAACATTATCAGAACAAGAACACTCAACAGCACAGGCAAAACCTAAGTGCAAGCACTTGCAAGGGGTTACTTACAAAAAGAGAAAATATTCCTATTACTGTAATAGCGCAGTGTAATATTAAAAATGTTTAAGACGTGAGTCCTATGCATATGTATTCAGTATGCTGATTCATCAAAAATATAAACATACAAAGCATCTACCCACATAGCTTCCTGGATCAAATTATGGCTGAGAAAACTGAGAAATATGCTTTCATATTAACTAGGCTGTCACTTTAATGATAACTCCAAGTTGAATACAGCAATTTTTGCTACTTTTGAGTAAAAAGAATTATTTAGAGTAAAATATGCTTTCCCAAACTCAAATCATGCCTGCAGCTCTCTCCAACTGCCTGTATGACATGAAAATTAGAAGTGATATTCAATGGTGGTTATACTGCTGTACACAGAGATGTTATTTTTCAGGACTGTACACTTCTGCCCTTTACCAGCTGCAGGGTCACATTAGGTCTCAGATTGACAGTACTCAAACTCCATGACTCCTCTGATTTCAAAAGGAGAATTTCCCACAATGCCATTTAAGTACAGCAGTCTTCAATCCTAGAGACCTGTGCTGAAAGCTGGATGCATGGAATTTGCATTTGATGCAAATGCAGAATACAGACTGAATACAGACTGTCCTGTGACCCATGTTCACTTCATATTGCAGTCACACTGCTATTTCACATTCAGTGTGGTCATCTGACATTGCCATTTGCCAAGGTCTGTTGCAATGATTTTATGAGAAAATACAAAGTCACGAGGAAGTTTGAGAATTCTAGCAATATTAGAATGTAAACTGTATATTAAAGCAGAGAACAAGATGTGTATGATCATTCAGTCTGGCACCTTTGTATCAAAATAAGAAAAAAAAAAATCTTTAAACCCAAGATCCAAAATGTCAGTTCCACAGGGTGAAGATACTAGTTATACACTAGTTTAAGCCAGGAATTCTATTGAAAGCACAGAATCACGGGATAGCTTGAGTTGGAAGGGACCTTAAAGGCCATCTAGTCCAACCCCCCTGCCATGGGCAGGGACACCCTCCACTAGACCAGGTTGCTCAGAGCCCCATCCAACTGGCCTTGAACGTCCCCAGGGATGGGGAATCCACCACCTTTCTGGGCAACCTGTTCCAGTGTTTCACAACCCTCATGGTGAAAAACTTCTTCCTTATATCTAACCTAAATCCACCCCCTTCAGTTTAAAACCATTACCCCTCATCCTATTACAAGAGGCTCTGCTAAACAGCCTCTCCCCATCTTTCTTATAAAGTATTGAAAGGTGGCAATGAGGTCTCCTTGGAGCCTCCTCTTCTCCAGGCTGAACGACCCCAAGTCTCTCAGTCTTCCCTCGTAGCACAGCTGTTCCAGGCCTCTGAGCATTTTTGTGGCCTGTCTCTGGACTCATTCCCACAGGCCCATGTCCTTCCTGTGCTGAGGCCCCCAGAGCTGGATGCAGTGCTCCAGGATGGGTCTCACCAGAGCAGAGGGACAGAATCCCCTCCCTTGACCTGCTGGCCACACCTCTTCTGATGCAGCCCAGGATACAGTTGGCCTTCTGGACTGTGCAGGCACATTGCTGGCTCATGTCCAGCCTTTCATCTACCAGTACTCCCAAATCCTTCTCAGCAGGGCTGCTTTCAAACACTTTTCCACGCTCATCTTAGAAATCCAGCATTAGAAAAATACATAGGAATTACTCTGCAAGATACTGCATCTTGCCAATTATTATCAAGAAAGAACAAGATTGCTTCTCAAAGGAAAGTGAAAGCTTCCATGGTAACACCATGATCATAAGCAATTATGAACATAGATAAGCTTTTTTGATTTGCATCTCAGTAGTGCAGAAGAATAATTTTTGTACATTCAAAATAACTAGGTAAATTGTATTAAAGTGAATAAAAGCTGTCTTTCAAAGTGAGTATGAGCTAAGTGTTCTGACTAATGTGGGAAATAACTTATCTTGGATTGCCAGCTTTTGCTTTCCAGCTCACTATAGCAAATAGTGACATGAAAGACATGAGGGAGCTCATCTGAAGACTAAAATCATCACGGTTGGGTGAGTAGTCTAAGTGCTGTTCTTTAAGTATCACATGCACTTACAGAGCTTGTAATGTCAAACCTTTTAAGCCAGAAATTTTAATTTGTATATTCAAATTATTTCCAATTCACTGTTCACAAAAGCAAGCTTCACATCTCTGGTATAACTGCTGTTTTAGATGTAGCTTCAGGAAGACCTAAAACAAGATCTTTGTTTTGGCAGAAGGGTATCATGCTTCAAAATCTTCTCTTCCTTCTATAAATTACAAAAGCACCCATGCACTCAAAAGGATTTCATTGATATTTGCCAACAGCACAAAATCCAGTGAAAATGATGACACAGGGTAAACGGAACAGATGGGAGGTTAACATTAAAGAGTCTCACTGTGCTTGAGCATGATCAAACATACTTAAACTCATATCATTTAATGCAAGCCTTCAGTTCTGTAAATAGTGATACAGAATAAAATACTGTCATGATTTTCCCCCAGCTTCTGGAAGCCTGACAAACAAGACAATGATTCACATCAGGCACTTTGTGTATAAATCACAAGTTTATGATGCTGATAGGACTTCTAAGAGCAGACTGTGCATTCACACACAGATCTTCAACAGCACACACGTACCCACAGCCAAGACTCTGGCTTTTACCTCCTTCCATTTGTATACACACTGAAGTATCATTAGCTCAAGAGATGTACAAAAACTTGTCAGAATGACAAGTAAGCTTACAAACTATTAGCTTTTTGAATCATCTAACACCATCAATAACAGCATCTGTTAGACAATTCTGTTCTGTTATGCACGTGTCTTTCACAAAATTAAGGAAAATCTACCTATAACTAAAGAAATATTGCCTTAGTGAGCTGGATGCATAAAAAAGTATTTTGGCACTAATAAACTGATATGATTAAATGGCAAACAGACCTATAGAGTAATATATAGTGGTTCTATACAGTTTTCACATAGGAAGGCATTTTATCTTGTTGGAAGTTGAATTTTCTACCAACATTCATGCTAATATTTATAGCAAAAATATAATATCCCTATTTCAGCTGTACTTCAACCAAGAATTAAACAAATCAATGTTCCATTCTGCTGAAAAAGTAGGAACGATGGAACTTTTAAAAATCACTGATTAAGTATTTTCTAAACAGCTGTTTTCCTGGAATGGACTATTAAAAGAAAAAATGGAATATAAAAGAATTAAATCCTATAAAGCCAGGCATATATTCAAAACAGGAAGAATGCTGAGCTGGAAATACTTGATATATTAATTTACAACTGGTAGCTTTTTCATAAAACTTGACAAGGGCAAGAAACCAGTCACGTGAAACAAAGCATTTCAGAAAACGTATCACTTGCCTCAAGCTGTTCATCTTCCAGCAGTTTTATAACCAGCCATCTAATGTCATTGACTGCTTCTTCATTGTTGAGAAAGATAAAGAGATTGTAGAACACCATGGTCTGGAGGTAGGTTAATATGGTATATCTAGCATGCCAAGAATTGCTTCTTGCTGTCTACAAGTGAAAATAAGAAAGTATGAGAAAGGAAGGATATGAAGGAAAGTGGCTACCTGATGTAAAGCTAACAAATTTAAGAAAAAGCTTTTGGGGACAGTTGCAAATAACTTCCCTTATTCAGGTATTTTTGTTTCATGCATTCTTCGATTTCCAAAGCACACAATTATTATTTAAATAGTAATTTATTACAGGCTTAACTTCCAAAGCATACTGTTAGATACCTAATTATTTAACAGATATCTAATACTGTAAAAGACAAAGTAGGCAAGTTTCTCCCCTTTACAAATCAACCAGAAATTCCATTCTGCTTGAGTACATATATATTCTATCCAGTGGATTTTGAAAGCAAAGCTTTTTCAAGTTTCTTTACTTTCAACTCCACATGCTTACGCGAGTTCAAATTACTGAAAGCATCAGGCATGGGAGCAGCCTGGCTTGCAACACTGCAGTTACTGTTTTGGCTGTGTGTACAGCTTTCACCAACATTTTGCAATAGGTAATTTTACTACTGCAGTTGGCAAACTGTATGTAGAATGAACCATTCAGTTCAAGAGTGCATTTTCATTTGTGTTGTTTTTCAGAAAGCCATAGCAGTTGATGAATACACTGTATAACTATAAAAAGCCAAAGATTCAAGGGCAGTTCTTCATATGACAACTTATTTTGAAACTGGATTTTGATTTTTTTATGCTGGTGAGGAGACATGTTTGGCTTAAACTGATCTACTACTGAACTAAATTTTGATTACTAAATACTGTTCAATTTCTTATCAAGATACAAATGCTTGGAAGTAGGAAACAAAACCAAATACATTTACTGTTTCTAATAAAGTCTTTCCTTTCACCTCTAAGAAAATCTATATTTGATTCTCTTCAAATCACAACTATTGTATCATCTTTAAAAAAAAAAAGAGAGTGCATCAGATAACAAGAAGCTTATAGCTAATTAGACCATACTCACTTGTTTTAGCACCTGAAGTACCAAAGGCACTTGCTGAGGATACAGCAAACCCTGAGACATTAATGACAAACACATCTTAGCATCTCTTTTGAGCTCATCATAGCTATTGTCATTTTCTACCGGTGCAATCTATAGAACAAGATCAGAGAGGGAAGAAGGAAGAAAGAAAAAAAGGCTAGTGTTAGTAAATAAGCATTGCTAACAGCAAAATCCCAAAACTTCCTGGTTTAATCTCACAAAAGGAAAGTTACGTAGAAAATATATAATCAATATATTACTGAAAGATTAAGTTGACTAGAAAAAAAATGCAATATAATGTTAAAATATTCTCAGCAATAAGCTGTGGAAAAAAGCAAATAGAATCATGAGATCCTTGTTCCTTGCACCATATATTACTTACCTAGACAGTATGGCTACTCTGAAGCTCTTAAGGAGGATTAAATGGGGGTTGTTAAGACTTTGGTTCCCTTTGCAATTCTTTTGGTATCAAATCAAATTAATATTTTAGATATAGGTCCAAAACTGAGAGAAAGTGTTATCAGTATTTCAAGTTCTCTTTCACACAAGTAAACCTTTATTTTGTGGTCACATACATTATTGTTGGATAATTGACTGATGTTTATATAAAAGATAGATATATACTTTGGAACATGCAAATATGTATTATTTCAGATATGTAGCACTGAATGAATTGCCAAGCTTCATAAAAGAATACAAAGATTAGAAGTACCAGGAAAAACAAGTACTACCATTTATAAAGGATTTTATAATCATGGAATGAAAGAAAACAACAGAAGATAAGTATCAGAACAGAAACAACATACACTAATTCATGAATTAAGCAATTTTTCCCACCCCTGAATTAAACACTTTTTTCCAAATTTCCCAAATTACACATGTACAGGGCATCCAGCTGTAAGTCATTATTGTCAGGAAACCCTTTAACAGGCTAGATTACCAGCTGTAAACATACATAAGCAGAAAAAAATGCCAACATTTGGACCTCCTCAGGATGCCTGTTTTTTATTAAATAAAAAGAAAATAAATAATGGTAATATGTCACTTATAACTTTGCTTTATATAAAGCCCTTTTTACTCAAACATAACGAATAAAGCAGCAATTTAAAGCATATACCTTAAAAAATAAGGGTAAAAGCTGGAGCTGCTCTGTGACAGCTGTAGAGAAGGACCGTCCTGCACTTGCCATCAACCACTTCAGAACTGTTTTTATAAAGAGAAACAATCACTGATTAAGATGACAAAAAATAGTAATAATCCCAAAACAAATTATAGACCAAATTTATTGCAAGAATTGTCTGGGAGATTTTCACATGATAGCGTGGACCTGTACTGGTAGTTAGACCCTGTAAAGGTGACTTTATAAACCTCAACCCTGAAAATACAGATACCTTGTTGCACCACAGATCTGAGAAGTGAAATTGTGTACTACAAGTGTATGATTTGCAGACCTCAATCAACATGTCCTAAAATACCACCCCTTTCTTAACCTCATTAAGTAACTCACTGGTTTTCAAGAGTTTAATGCCCTGAGTTCGTTCATCTTGTTCACCAACTCCATTCTCTTCCATGACGTGATTCTGAATTTCTTCATCTGCTTCCATGAGGGGTTTAAGATTTTCAAGTATCCGGGTAGTAAATTCATGGACACGGG
This sequence comes from Aegotheles bennettii, assembly GCA_013398125.1. Classification (NCBI taxonomy): domain Eukaryota; kingdom Metazoa; phylum Chordata; class Aves; order Caprimulgiformes; family Aegothelidae; genus Aegotheles; species Aegotheles bennettii. Next base: position 127,524 of record VZRW01006596.1, read on the forward strand.
GAGATTTAGTTGCAGCAGTATTTGGCAAGGAAACATCTATCATGAATATGTAGGTCAAAACACTAGAAAAAGCAAACAAAGAAAGCAAGAACATACAGTTAACATGACTGCTGTCTAGAGAACATAGCCAAAAGCGATCTGGGCTCAATTTGTTGAACTTTGAAGTTTAATAGAAAATTTCCTCTTATCTTCACTTCAAAATTATTTAAAAACAAATGTTTTTCAAATACTCTTTGCAGACACCTGGTTCAAGCAGGGTTAGACAACCACTAAGCTACAACCCCCCTCTCCTCCAAACAGGTCTGCAACTAGTTTGTAAGTCACTAAAATGCTCTCTAAAGGATTCCCTGTATACTTATGGCTTATTAGGGCTTAGACACAGTGAATGCAGGTTGTGGTGTTGTGGTTTTGGAGTTTTTTGGTGGTTTGGTTTGTTTTGGGGGGTGGGGTTGTTTTTTTGAGACACCATACATAAACACAACAGGCCATACACAATAAAAGACAAAAAGATAAAAGCCACTGAAAGTTTCTGAAGCAAGTCTCTTAACAATAATTTATCTAAATTCTGTTATCAGTATTAACGCACAGAGATAAGCAGTCACCACTTCAGTGAAATGATTTCGATATTACCCAAATTAAATGAAGATTAAAAACCCCGAGAACTGCAGAAGAGAACACTGACCTTCCTATTCTCTCTCGGACGTTTTTGTAAACCTGCGTGAGTTTAGGTTCCAAGTATTTCAGCAGTCTGTGCAACAGCTCCGGTACTCTCCACTCTTGCTGTGCAAGACCACCTTGCAGTACATAAAGTCGGCTAGGAATCAGAACAGTTTATCATTAGTTATACAAAATTGTTCTTCCCTTCCCCAGTCCCTTCCAAGCCTTGTTTCAGCATGTTTTGTGTGTCAATGCATAAAAGTGTCTTCAGGTGAATTGCATGCAAAGATGGATAAAAATTACAGAATGAAACAACAGTACTGCTGCTATGCCAGCTCCAAACCTACACATTCTGTTAACTAGATTTAATTACATTTAAAAAATAATAATGAAGAAACTGCCATTGTGTGGGGAAAGCTAATTGGAAAGGAGCACTTTTGTTCCCTGCTTCTACATGCCAGCTGGCACAATATGCTCTCAGTACATTTTAGCCATGCTTTACTTCTTTCTTTCTTGAGCTGCAATAAAAGAGTTAAAATTAATTTTACCATGCATCTACAAATGATCCTCCTTCACCACTCAATGGAGATTCCAACAGCAATTCAAATAACCAGTGCAGTTTCCTAGGATCTCTGCTCTCCTGAAAATAAACAGGTATCAGAGATATAAGCAAATGGGAGATTTTAAAAATGTAAATAATGTATAAACAAGGCAAGCTTTGACAGGGATTTTCATTGCATCCCTTGGGATTATTCTATTAAGCAAGTGCTAAGTTAAGTATCTTTTCACAGTGAACCTCAGTAAGAGGGAAACCTAACGAAACTACATGCAATTTTAATTATTTGGTAAATACAATGATAAGAATAGAAAGAATTTTAGCTTAATTTTTGGCAAATATGAATCATCATGTCTGAATTTTGCTAATTAATTGCCAGGGTTCTGGCTGACAAACTATGCTGATTTTACTGAGCGATTTCAAATAATTACTTATCCAAAATATTTGTGGCCTATCATTTACCCTGCTTCTCAGACACCACAACTCTGAGTCCACCACAGTGTACAGAAGTCTTACTGTATGTTAAAAGATAACTTGAGACTTAGTTTTCACAGCATAATGCTAAGCTGCATACTTTTAAGGCAAGAATAAATGTGTAATGAGTTCAGAAACTCCCACAAAAATTAAACACATAGCAAGCATATACATTAACATCACCCACTAACCTTATACAGCTCTTCTAAAACACTTTAAAAGAAAGCTAAGGCTTTATGTCCTTTCTAAAAAGTTATACTTGTCTGCAAAGAGCAGAAGAAAACAAAATTTCAAAAAAAGCTATGAGATTTTAAATAGATGTTATTTTTATATTGTATTTGCAGTTCTCAGTTCTAGCCGATAAAATATACCCAAATACCTCTGTTCATAAAGCTCTTATTTACATATTATCTGTAAAATTTGACCATCTGGATATAGCTTTACAAGACTAAAAACAGGGTACTTACACAGGAGGTTGCTATGCATGTGCCCCAATCGTTGTATGTTTCCACTGTGATGTTGGATAAAGCTGTTCGAAGTAATGGGCAGAGAAGCTGCCAAAGTTTTTCCACCTGTTCAGCAAAAAGGCAAAAGAAAAGATTTGTCTATTTAAGGACAAATGGTCATCTAACCTCTACGAACCCAAATCCTTCCACCTTTTCAAATCACAGAAAAACAATACTGATTCTGGAAGCAGCTACAGTATGGTATTTATAAAAGGAAATAAATACTATCACAAGGAAGATTTCAGGACTAATTTTCATTTTGTTTACAAGGTGTTTAGAAATACTGTGGACTATGTATGCACCAGTTTCACAGCAACTGAAGTACGATTGTACCAGAGAGTGCATACACTGGTTTTGGTAGGATAGTCTTGTACACCCCGATGTCCTGTCATTGTGTGTTGTCATCCCACCCCGATTTTAAAATTTCTTTATTTTCTATTAAGGAACTGATTGATTCTCCCAGAATTATTTTTCAGTATATAAATTAATTTAAAGATAATCAAGACAGCTAGGTCTAGACTAAATAAAGATGTCAGTCTGGGCTGAACATAAGCACTTATTCCAGTCGGAAATTACAATGTCATCTTTGCTATCTCCTTACCAGCAAACTGTTGTTAGTTTGACTCTTGAAGTACTTTATTCTTTACTAACACCTAGTATTATATAAGCACTAAACCAAACTATGAATTGTGATCACAGTTTGGCAATGAAGCACTACGTGTTGCAACATTTTCCAGTCCTTTCTTTGACCTAGGTGACGCCTTAAAAGCCCTCAACTTAGTATGTTTAATCTGTTTAATAATTCAAACTTATTCCTTAACTTCTGTGAATCACTCAAATATACTACTTCAGCACCTTCTCAAATGTCCAGTGTTTAGAACCTCTTATTAAGCCCGCTATAATTTCAGCTACACATCTCTGGGTGCTTTCATGGGAGTCTGCCACAAGTCGTTCCAAATGGGGCTGAAAAACTGGCAAGAAGGCATCATCAAAGTTTCTGAAAAGGCCCTGTAAAACAATATGTGAAATTGTCTTCAGTACTTACTCGTCTAAACCATTGTCTTCATAAAAACAACATAAGATCATGAAGTGCTTGAGATTTGAATATGCAGAAAGTGAAATTACTTTGCTTTTGTAACAGAATTCTATACAAATGTCCTATGTGCTTTTATATTACTCTAAATATGTTTCCCTAAGCAATTAATCGGAAGACAGGATGAACAGGATTAATCATAGCAGCATACCTTTAAAAATCAGCATTTTGTAAGAGTGGGATAAGCCAAGTAGAGTGTGGCTTTCCCACGCTTTGATGATTATCTACAAAATGGAAGCAACTTAGGTATTGAACTCGTTACCTTGAAGAGGCAAAATCTGCGAGGATTAAATTTGTCTTTTCCTTTTCTGTCTTCTAAAGACAAAAATTTTATTAACTGGTCAACAAACTTGGGATCAGAAAAGTGATCATATACAATTTGTTCTGCCTGTAAGAAAAAACCAAAAAAGATTTGCTTTGAGGTGCTTGATTGTCACAGTGCTATCCCAATCTTTCCAAGTCCCCTTTTTTATTTTATTTTTGGCAAAAATCATGCCTCCATTATCCATTTCCTCCCTCATTTATAGGCGATATTGGGTAATGTTTTGCAAGACTCCTGATTTGTACTTTCATTAGTGACTTTGGATTGTCTTTCCTTTCACTAGCACAAACCCTACAAAGTAGTCATTCCCAATGTCATTAATTACCTTGTTCTAAACTCTGATAAAGACTTGAAAGGGAACAAAAGTGATCATTAATAAAATCATTCCATGATAACTGACAGAGAAGCTGCAATATACCAAAATAATGATTTCTTCTTGTATGCTAACACAGTAAGTATGAAAATGACAGAAAAATACAATTAAGTGTCTTGTGGGGACTAAGTTTCAGAATAGTTATCATTTATTGCTTGTTAAAAACATGATTATATCTACATAGACATGAAACTGTGTAGAGGTTCATCTCCATCTTGATTTGCAATCAAGCAAAACCAAATCTGTTTCCACACATTTTGTGCAAGCGCTCACTAGATGGCAAGCAATGCTTAGATTAAAAGAGAAAAGGGACTTTGATCTCCACAGTAATCTGTGGACAATATGAAAAAAAGAAAGGAGTAGTATTAAAAAACCACAGAAAACAGAAACACCCTGTGAAACCCTTACCTCTGTCAGCTCATCTCTCCTTCGCCCAAGCTTTGGTTGATGCTTAACTGGGGCATAAACTGTCATAGTTCTGAATATTAAAAAAATAAATACTGTAACATGCTTCAATGTAAAATAAGGCTTGCAATTATTTTCTTTATTCTCTATGTTAAATAGGATTTATCATCAACCTCAGAAAAGCAAAACTTAAGAAAAATTACAACAAAAAAAATAAATCTATTATTAAGGTTTTGCTACAGCAAGCAATCCAGAATTATCAGTGATAGAATGCTCTGCATATTTCACAACTATACAATCTTCAAATATGCATATTTCATTTTAAAACCAGCAGTTAAATAGCCATATTAAATATGTGCTTATAGTACCCACAAAAGACAAAGAGAAACAGGTAGAATACTAAAAAAACACCAACAAAAAACCCTCACAAAATCCACCCAGAAGTGGTAAAACAAGCAAGGAGAACAAATGATGAAATAAAATGTATTTTTTTGTTTCAATTAAAAAAATTGAACCTAACAGACATTATTCAATTTCCCACAGGGTTTTTTCTGCTGACTTTCACAGTTCTATCTTAATGCTCAATGATACTCACCGAGGCCAGCTATAATATCCCCAGTGTGTTTTCTCCACAAAACAACATGACTCCCAGGCTTCCTTAGTCTTTGGTAAACTCTGACTGTCATAGTGCAGCCACTCATTATCCGGTCTGTCGCCAGCCTGAATGCTGGAAGGCTTAGGGTTTCCACCTGGTTAAAGAGGAATTCATACTCTATCAAACTTGTTCACTAACAGTCCCAGCAAGTGTTACAACTTACTTTTAATAAAAGAATCTAAAGAGCTTTTATGTCTCCCGCACCCCAATCAAATCTGTACAGGGATTTGCCCTAGGAGATTAAAAGTAACACTAACAGTAATATGTAAGTTACTAAAGGAATCTCTTCTAAATGTGCCATTTGAAATAATTTTAAAAAAAAAGGAGACATACAAATTATTCTCACAACTGTAAGGTTTTCTGAAAGGAGAACGACCATCTCTGAAGTTTTAACTCACTTCAAATGAATGAATAGCTTAATACACTCTTGCATGTATAACACTGCTTAAAAAAAACAAACTGAAAAATTATTATGTTACCTATTTTGTTTGCTTAGGATATTAATAACCAGAGAGAAATGAAAAGCTTGTGATCCTATGTTTAACTTCACCAAAAAAATATGCTTTTGAAAAAAAAATAGGATAAATGTTAGTAAGACATTTCTTATACTAAGTAAAACCTACTTATTTCATAAGGGCAGATGGGCACTTTCTTGTGTGTTCTCTTAAGCTGCTTAAGAATACCAGCCACAGCTGAGATGGCCACCTAAAATAAAGAAATGGGCATTAATGTATCCATTCAGTACATTTACCTCCAGAAGGATGTGTCTAATCATCCCATCACAGACACATTTTAAGCCAGCTACTCAGCACCCTAAAAGCCAGTGAGCATTAGAGTGAACTTCATCAACCCAGTGGCTAACATTTCCCATAAAGAGGTAATCTCACTCAATTTCAGGAGATACAGGACATGACTGAAGTGTGACCTTTATCGCAGAGAAAAACCTCCCTACTAATAACTTTCAAGAAAAAAAGGAGGGGGCCATTAGTTTCAAGCCTCACTGAGGTGAGCAGAATGAAAGGTACAAATATAACACATAGATGGCTCCCTTCAAGTAATGGATGGAAAAAAAGAGACATCTGCAAAAGAAATTCTGCAAAAGAATTCTGAAGTAAATAAGAATTAATAGGTACGTTCCACATTTTCACACTTTACAGACTTCACACCATATGTCACAGCTACAGCACTGCCAAGACTGTCATCTTCTTGGATTAGGAACTTTTGTACACATGCATTGCTGGAAGGGTGAGAAGGGATGTACGGCTCAGGTTTTGTGCTTTTATCACAGCAAAACACCACAAACATCTGATCTAAACCCCAGTGAGCTGCAAATCAAAAAGATACAATTATGTTGGTTTTACCTTACGAACTACAATCGCATCATGGTTGAGACACTGCACAAAAAATTTTATGGCACGGACAGGCAGTATCCTGTCATCCCTCAGGAGCAGAGACAGAAAACCAATGCTTATGTGCTCAAACTTCCAGGGTCTAAAACAAAAAAATATTCAAAACAGACAATAAGTAGCATAGCTGCATGGACTGCTTTTGCATAGAAATGACTACACATACTAAGCTTATGTAAATATGTCTGGACTAACGTAAGTAATGTTCTATGCCACTGCTGTAGTCAACAAGCTTAACTGTCATTTAGGGAAACCTCCAGTGCTCTCGGAACACACAAGTACAATCAAACACACTCAGTTAATGGTGCCTCTTAGATCTTTGCATTTCAATGTAACATACAGACCTACAGGATATTCTTTTACAGTTTTCAAACACAAATATTATGTTACGATTAAAATCTATTTGGATGCCAGTATTATGCAGACAGAATCAGAGCTTTTTTCCCAGGAAAAAATAATTTAAAAATACTTTTTAAAAAGTAACAGGTCAAACTAATTAACAACAAAGCTTTTCTCCAATATAAGATGATGCCTTCTATTAACAAATCAAGCTCCCAATGAAAATAAATTGAAGACTCATTCACATTACCTAGGAGACTGAAATGCAAGATCCCCCTATACCCACCTTTATCTTCCTGTTTGGGAAAGCAGAATCCATATGCAAATGCATGAGGTTCTCCAGAAATTCAATTTCTGCAGATACCTTTGCAAAAGCTCTCCAAGAAGCTAGCCACAATCCATTTTATGCAAGACTGCTACCGACATACTGCTTTTGGACAATTACCTCGAGGGTGAAAAAGTATTACTCAATTCTGGTCATGCATTTCTTGATGCAATCAATACTTATTCATGTGACCACCTCCAATCCACCCAAGAAAAAAATAAAATTACCACTCACAGAAAGAGAGACTTACAGATTTCTTTGTTCCACACAGTCCAGCAGCATGTTGACCAAATTTTCGTAGTTTCTGAGGGAAAAAGAGGGAACCATCAACAAGATGATATTGGAGAGAACCATGTAAAAATAGAACTACAGCTCTTCAACAAAAGGCAGGTGAAGGCAATGCAGTAAACACAGCACTAGCTGGGAGGACAGGGAAGAGGAGGAGGAAGGAAGGAAATATGAGTGCTGCCAAATCAAGACAGAAGATACACCACCACAACCCTTGGGCATTCTGAATTTGTTGAGTTTAAGATTTAGTTTAGCAATTTTGGATTATTACATTTAATGTACAGTAAATATTAGGTAGTATAAGCTGGTGTTAAGGGAAATTAACTTACCGCAGAGCCTCAGCATTCTTTTCTTTCTGTCGCTGAATTCCTAACTGAATTTCTTCTGAAGGAAGACCTGCAAAGTTTGAACTTGGGTGTTCTGATTTTTGTAGCATAACAGCTATCTCAATGCATTTCTCTGGAACCTATTGACAGAGAATACAAAGATTTGGGACTGAGCAGCAACTTACAAGATTTTAATGTTTGTTTCTGTTTTGAAATAAGCATAGTGAAGAATTTCCTGTCCACATAGACAAGGCGGTGAAGAAATAGGGAAGACAGCTTTTGTGCTAATGCAGCAGAATTATTTCTCCAAGTACATGTTGGAGATGTTAAAATAGTACATGTACTATTTTAAAATAAAGGCAAACTTTAATATTTCATTAATCATGAATACTGTTTATAAACAAGATTTTTATTAATTGGCACTCATTCTTTAAAAGAAGTACCATGCCTTTTATCCCACTGATGAGTCAAGAGGCAGTTGTGTAATGACTTCTGTGTTAGCACAGTGAGGCAACGCTACAAATACTGACATTAATTTGATGACACTGTCCTACCAACACACATCTTCACACTTGATCAGCAAGACCCATTCTAATTAACACTGAAAAGCAACTTAAACTTCCTTTCTGTAACAGGCTTCCTTAGAGGTCAATACAAAATTACAAATTCCAATAGTATTACAGGAAGCTCTATTATTTCAGTCTCAAAAGTACACACCTACATTCCTCTGTAACAGAAATCAGAATGCAATCAACATCAGAACAATAACTCAAATAATATACATGAGTTTCAAGCATTTATGTAGTCAAATGCTCTCAAAATCCAAGACACTACACCCAAGCAATCTGTCACTTACTGCAAAATCCAATCCAATGGTTTCATACTGCCTATGGATTTTTTCTGCTAGGTCATCAAAGAGTCTAACTATGGATGGTTTTTCCAAGGACATGGCTTTGCTAAGCCCAGAAGAAACAATTGCTGGCCACGTCTGTGCAATACAGTCCCAGTCGTGAAGATTTGCCAAACATACTCCACTGTGATTTCCAAGAAGACAATATAAGGCACCCTGTAAAATGAAAAACACAATTTCAGAAAGTTAAAGCATTGTTCATATGTAAGTGATATTTATCTACATAAGCAGGCACCCACACAGAATAAAAATTAATCTCCACATTATGAAATCATTAAAATGTACCATAAACATTGAGCTAAGCGGCCTCATTGCCAAAATACTGAAGATTTTTCACAGAATCCTCTTCACAGTAAAGAGCCATCTTCATGAGACTGGAAGCCCTGCCAATTCATTTATCCACAGAATGGCTGACTGAGTACTGAATTGCAGGACAAAGGAGATTGTTGAATTATCAAGTACCACACCTGGCCTTTCTGTAAACTTATTCATGTTTGGGCTGGTTACAAACCATAATGCTGTTAACCAGGTACCTGAAATGATGTGGACTGAAACAGGGTGTGGATAACAGCTGGACATGACACAACAAGCTGGTGAACATGACAGGTGGTTGTGTGAGAAGCTGACAAGAGCTACACCCAGTGAAACAGAGTGTGGCTGGATTTCACAAGTGATTAAGTGAGAGTTATGTGAGAAATGGCCAAATTTCACAGGCAATTGGAAGGAAGTCTTGGGGACCTTCTAGAGAGCACAGTCTTACAAGAATAACAGTGCCTAGGTAACCACATCAGTAATATCATATAGGCTAAGACTGCCAGGTAGCAGTGTCAGAAACACCAAGTTCAGGCATCATTTGGTAGCAAATGCTGTATGTGTAGCAAAACTGGGACCAATTGGGAAAAAGTAACTAGGTGTGGGTTGCTAATCTGAGAGGGAACAGGGATGGAGAAAGGGAGGTACATAGCAGAAAATAATACTAATCAAGAAATAAGAAAAGGGATAAGAAATGCAAACAATGTAATCACATGCTGTCTGACAGTACCTATGGGGCAGCTGGAGCAGGGTAATAAGCCATAGCTGTTGTTCTGACCATAAGACAAGAGTCCAACTTGCCTCTGTGGTCAGGAGGACTGAGGTGGGTGCAGGAGAAGGAGGGGAACATGATGATTTCAAACATCTGGACAGACAGACTACATCCTGGTATCACTGTGTCAGCACTATTTCCAGGCCTGACAGCAACAGCAATTACTCACCACTTCATAATAAACCCCACCTGATTTAGTGTAATTTTTTGGGAGTTCAACTTTTTGTCCCATTCACGCTGTTTTCTGATACTGCCACAGCTGACAGAACTGCTTAATGAGTGTCACCATCTCAGAGTATAGCTTTTCAATTTCCATTTCATAATTTAAAAACAGGTGTTAATGTACATTTTTGTAACACCTGATCACACAATGAAATAAGGTACACAAAACTTCTGACAACTGATCTAATCCAAATAATTCCTTACACTAGTCATGCATAATCTATATGCCATGAAAGTATGTGTCACACTGATAAACAAACAAATCCCACTTTCACCACTAAAAATTCTCCTACAGAAACACTTTCAAAAGACAGACATGAAACAAAGTTAAAGAGACAGTACTTTAAACTGCTTTTGAGTGACATCTTGCCGATCTGGACGTAAGAACTCCAAAACCAAGGGGATGATATCTCTGCAACAAAAATTGTATGTTCCCAGAGCTGTGAAGAATGCTTGTTGAGCTTTACTTCTGACCTGTGGAAAGAGAGACATCACTAGAAAGTCTTCTGAACCAAAAATATACTATACAAAAGTAAAATCCTTAGTCACTTCAGTTATTTATGCACAGAGTTTACATGATGTATTTGTCCACAGAAACAAAATTATTTGTAGGAGGTTGTAAGCATCACATTTCCCCCCACCCTTGCTCACACTTGTTTAGAGAAACTTACTTCTTGTTTCTACCATGTACTTGAGAACAGCTACAAAGTTAAAGAAACTTCTTTATGTTGCCAAAAACAGTCAATGTGTTTTTAAAATCGTTTGCAAAGCGAACAGCTAGAATAACAGATGCAGTTAGCAGAACTCTAAAGAGCCTGGAGACATTATGGATGAACCTAAATGTTATATACACACACGGAGCTCCCACTGGACAGAGTTCAGAATCCAACTATCAGCAGCCTTGTTTTGTGTATTTTTAAGAACTAGGATACCACCATAGCTACTTCCTAAATGTGTTAGTGTCCTAAATGTAATAGTGTTCCTGTGTTGTGTTTTAATCCTATCATCACATCTGAAAAACCTCAACCTGGTATACTTCTATTAAATTTTGTTGACTGAATTATTTTTTTAGAAGCCTAGAGCTAAGTACCTCAACAAATTTAAAATTTGTAACCTAAGTTGGCAGCCTCTCCAACCAGTTAAGTTCTTTATTTGAAAGAGACTTACAGCAAAAACTATGCCAAAATTGGCAGCTCATGCAAAGTAAATATTTCATGTTGCCATGGAAACAAATTGAAAAGTGAAGATCCTGAAAACATAACTTGAAGAGATCAATAATAAACTTCATATATTTCAGTTTAAAAAGGGTTGTTCCTTACCTGACCATACGAACTTGTGGACAAACACAAAAGATCTCTGATCATCTCCTGGTGGGAAGTTTTATATTCACAGCCTTCCATCGTTAGCGTTCTCAGCTAAATTGAATAGAAAACACAAATAAAGGACAGATTGTTTTTACATTTCACACATGTAAGAGAAACGTTGAGTGCACGATTATTGCATCTTTTGCTAAATGACAACGTAACAAATCAACTTTTCAAGTAAAGTAGTGAAAATTTAAATGAAAGTATTACCTCATGCTGCAACATAACTCTGTCTACCAGCAAAGCTCTGATATGCTGTTTCTTTCCTTGAAGCTGTAAACAAATACATAATATGGTTTGTATTTCAGTATTCATACTAGCAATTTGTACTGACCAAATTCCCTATGTACTCCATTTCTTCTAGAAACAGGCAAATTTCATGTAAAAATTCTTGGCAGACTACCTTGATTTTTTTTTCTTTTTTGCCCTGGTAAAGGTTTTTATTTGCCTGTTACTCTCTAAGCAAAAGGAAGCTCTGGTCACAGAAATTTCTCAGTTAACAAGGATCAGAATGGAACATCATGCAAAATCTCTGACTTCGGTCCAAGGATATATGCAAACTGAGGGTAACCACAATTCAGAAATGCTAAGCTATTTACTCATAACATTTCCAAATAAAGATACAAAAGAACTGCAAAACAATATTCTTATGAAGGAATTAGATTTCAAAATGATTAAAGCCGATTAGGACAGTAATAAAAATATGATAAGTCTTTCTGAACATTAGGAGCCATTTCCATCCCTCAACTAAGCTTTACAAAGAAAAGTCACTGACCCTGTTCTCCATCGATTTTTTCACTAGATTAAAGCTTTTCCATCGTGAATCAAACTCATGCTTGTGAGACCCTTGGAACTGTAAAACATCACTAATGATCTGTCAATAGAAAAAGATGACAAAGAGTGATTATTTTGCAAAACAAACAATCTTATCCTAAGTATTACAAGTTATAAGTATACCTTTATTATTAGAAATAAAGACTTGGTATCATCTTCTGAATTATCAAGTATATAGCCTGCAATTGAAAAAAAAAGTTATCAGACGGGAGAAGAGCTTTAAAAGTTACCAATTTCAATTTTACAAAGCTTCAATTTAAAGAATTACAGGCAAAGTACACAAAACAAGCTTCTCATCTATAAAATTATACTTAAAAGCACAACACAGTAGTTTTTAGATAGAGGAGGGGTTAAACTTACGCAGCAATTTCCTTGTAACCCTTGCAATTGTTTCTCGGTAATTCTCTCTTGATAAATCTACAAAAAATTTAAACATTTTCTCTTCATTATACAACAGCATAAAAAGCAGTTTATAGACAAGTAAACCAGTGGAAAGCCAGAGCAGATTACTCAGAAATGGCAGTATGGACTATTATAAAAATAACCATCTCGTTATTTTGAAGGACACCACTCTCATAGGGCTTTCCTTTGTTTATCAAGTCAACAAAGTGTTTTTTATAGGTACATAACCTTCTATATGTGCCCTGACAGTTGGCTTTGTATCTAACCACAGACTGAGGCAGATTATTTACCATATGAAAATCGAGTAACACATTAAGCAGGATAAAAAAGAAAGTCAATAGAATACAGATTTTGCATATCAGCTGATCAAGCCAGTGAAAGACTAGGGACTCGTTCCCCTTCAACACATGGAGAGCAACAGACATTCCCGATCTAAACAACAGAAAATGCAGAAGAAAGAAGGATCAGTGATGAAAGCAGCCTCCTTGGAAAGTTTTAAACCAGAATAATTTTAATTGCTGCAAAAGACATACATGCTATATGGCTGCAAACTCACTTCTTGCAAACTAATGGACCAGACTTCAGAAGCAGCACCTAAAACCATTTAACAGTCCCACAGGCAGTTACTGTGTGCCTCAGTTCCTTATCCTTCACTTGTAAGATGGTGAAGAATACACACAACAAAGCTTGCAATATGCAGTTTTCTTCAATGCAGCAGTCACAGACTTTAGACAGTTATGCCTTGATTCCCTCTGCCTCTCAAGTGCAGTCCTTGGCTAACAGGTGTTGCTTCCTGCACCTTGGAAGCACAAGGGCCCAACCATGCTGAGCTAGGGGTGGGACCTGAGCTCCCATTCTCAGCTGTATTATTGCAATAGATTTGTATCTTGTATACCATTGCTGAAGATGAAACTGTGTACACACAAAATCTTGTGTTTGCCAGAAAAGCCCATTTAATATGAAGAAAGGAATCAAAATTATGGTCTCTAAAAGAACCTACTGTTTTTACAGCAGGAAAAAATAAGAATGAAAAAACCACAACTTGCCTGAACAGAATTAGGATCTACTTACCATATTCCACACCAGTGTACAGTTTTGTCTCTTCCAAAGACACCAGACTTGGGACCCTGCATGAAAACAAACCAAGTATTACTATATGTTATGGAAATGCTTGACTATGCAAGTTTCACTGACATTTAATTCATTTTAACAAGTTAAAGTTCACATCAGTAGGACCAAGCACTTTTGGATTTACTAACAGTAAAATCTAACACTTACAAACCAACCATATTTATGGGTCAGACTGTCTGTCAGAGGCAAGTACACCATAAGGACACCTTGAACCCAGAATCTTGATTTCTCATTGAACAGATCCCTTGCTAGTTCTGTTAAAGATTTGGCCTCATCATCAAACCTATCAACACACTCATCAAAATAAGTGTGGCCCCTACTCATCTTAGTCTTGAAAGGACAAATGAATTTCACTGAGGCAGAATCCTTTCCTGACAAGTTGAGCTGATGAAGCTGTTCTGACTTTGGTCCTTTCTTTATAAAGTAATGTACCCATTATCTACAGAAGTCATACTTATTGCTATAGGAGGTTCACTATTAATAACCATACCATAAAAAATAAAGCCATGCTTTATCCAGGATTTGAGTCAAACTTATCAATCCAAAATGATTTTAAGTGATTTCTTAGTCTTTGTGGATTTGCTTTAACCATGCAAAAAATACTGACTCAGATATCATGTGCCAATGAATTTAGAAGAACATATCATAGATACACTTGGGGTTTTTTTTGTGGGTGTGTGTGTTTTGGTTTTGTTGTGTTGTGTTTTTTTTAAACTACAATCTTGCCCCCTAAAAATTAAGGTAGACAAATTTCAAGCTCTCAAGGGCAAAATACACCAGTATATTAAACAAATTGTATCAGCAAGTAGCCCCTATAAACCCAAACCTTCGCATAAAATTGTACTGGCAGTATAATCCAAGCAAACAAAGCTAAGTGAAGCAATGTGAAAAATGAGCTTTCAGATTTCAGACAATGGCAAACTTCCGTCAGAACCAGAAATAAGGGTAATTTTCCCCTGTAAAAGTGAACACATAAAAACATGAGCACTTCAATTGTTGTGCTGATTAGATGAAGGAATTCCAATCCCCCCAAAAACCAAACTGGAAACCAAAAATTAAGTAAACAAACTGACTTCACAACCCTTGTAACAGTCACATCTGCACCACCAAAAGTCAAACTGAAGTGTCTTTTTTCTTAATTGATTTGGACATCAAGAAGTGGAGCCTTCATTTAATTTTCCTCTTATTTCTAGCAGCACCAAGTTAACCAGAGAACAACCCATTTGGAGTTTTCCCCACTATTTTTCCCCCCAAAACTCAGCACCGGCAAAAGTGCTTAAGGTACAACTTGGCCACCAGTACAATTCCAAAACATCCGACATCAATCCAGTACTTTGGTCCTGAATAAATAAATATATATAAAGCTTCTGTGTTCTCACACACTTGCCCTTTCAGAATCATCTACAGGATTGACTTTGAAAGTGTTTGCTGTGTATTTCTCCAAGATCAGATCTTTCCAGTTGGGAAGATACAGAGAAAGGATATTTCTGAAATTAACATGTAAAAAACCAAAACAAAACACACAGTGAATTCTCCCACCCCAAGTACTATTATTTCTTAAAAAGCAAAAGGTGACAGATAAATCCAACCATCTCAGACAGACATTAAGCAAGTACTCTTTTTTGCACAGTATGCTGGATATGCTGATAGGTAAATGAGCTCATAGCATCAATTTTTCTACAGTATTTGAATATATTTTTACCATTAAACAGTTTTCCCTGGTATAAATACACAAATAAAGTTCACGCAGGTCTTTTCTACCTATGAAGCAAGCAAAATTAAACTCTAGTTTCCCACTTTCCCCTTTGATAGTCTAAGAAGGATTACAAATTTTCGTGCTTCTTTCCCATTCCCAGCAAAACACATCCAACTGTTCTCTGCCAGCTAGCCAAGTCTCTAATACTTAAAGGAAAAACAACACTCCAAGCTCTCTTTACACTTCAGGTTCCTGAGGAAACCAGGATTAGCAACTCAACACACAGCATCCAGTAATCAAGAACTAGCCTGGTATAGTCCTTACACTGACCATGATATTACTCCACAGGCAGAAACATTTATTTCAACAAGGCTACTAATAGGATGAAAATACTATGTTAAAAATACAACAAAGTTTTCTAGCTGGCCCACAAACTAAGATCCATGCTAGTAATATTCAGCATTGTAAGTGTCAGCCACTGGGCCAGAAAAAACGAAGTGCTTTACTTTGGACACACAAAAGCAAGAGGCATGAAATGTTTCTTCACCTCAGTCGATACTGATTGCAGGATTCTCACGACAATGCTTCATGCAATGTATAAACAACACTGTGCTTCATTCTGCATCAACGGTTTTCAACACAAATTGCCAAGACAATTCAAAATTACAGCTGGAACAGAAATCCCAATTAAACAGAACTGTGAAGAACTCATTCTCTTATTTACCACAGTACAAAAACTAAAGCATTTTCTTTTTGAGGAAAATTGATGCACTATGTTTTACAACTTCCAGACATTTTACAGTGCACTGTATTCAAGTCGCTGTGTACATATTCCTCAGGATATAAGCAGTTCAGCAATTGGATACAGCTCCTCAGAAACAAGTATCTTTCAGCATCACTCCACTGAACCAGTTGCATAGAAAACTTTTCTAATTGCAAAAAAACCCCTGTGCCATGTTAAGGACTAGATGAAGGGCTGCATCAAGTTATTTTGACATCAGAGATTAAGAGATAACAGTCGGAAGGTGAACAAGGAGAAAACAGGGTTACTCACCAGGGAGGAGTAACTGTTTCCTTTCCTGTGTGCAGCTCCCCCAGCAGAGCTGGGAAGTTTCCTGGAGATGCCAAGAGAGGTTAGCTAGCTCTGCACCTCAGCACACAGTATCACATCCTTACACATTTAAAAGAAGTGTTCTTATACTTGACCTGTAGTCTGAACACCTTCAGTGAAAGGACATTAGGAAAGCTCCTACCAACGCCTGTAGCAAGAGTAGAGCAATGCTGCATCCTAACTAACTAAGCTGTATTTAAGCACGAGACAAAAAAATGGATGTTCTCTGAGCAACCCTGGTTTTGCTTCCCTAAATCAGCTGCTCATTGTTACCTCGTTCAAGTAGGCTGCAGGGAAAGGAAGCAAAGCAAAGGGGAACTCAACCAAACATCAGTGAAAGATTTCTCAACCTTCGAGAGCTTAATAGTGTCTGCATTTGAAATAATCTTTATTTGCACACCATAGAGTCATTATAACAAGATGACATTGGTATCACTTACAATTACAGTGGCCCCTTAAGAAAAAGGGTAGACTGTGTGCACAGAAGCATTATGTATACCTGACACATCTTGTGTGGCAGAGCAACCATTATGTTGTGTTTCTGCAGGCACAGAAAAAAACGTAATTTTTCCACAACTTTGCCAGGATAATTCACCACCACTGACTCTATGGCTTTGAACACCTTAAATTCAGCCACAAAAAAACCCCACTGCTGTCATAAAGGATTGCTCCTCACAACCTCTGGCAGCCTTAGCTGCCCCTTCCTTCTTCTCAGCTCCTTCCCCTGGTGACTATCCATTTTGCATAAAAAAGTAATTCTCAGAACACACCTGAAATCAATGGCAGCTTCACTAAAGATGAAGAACTCTATGTGGAATCATAATATAAATTTGCACTATTAAGTCATGAAATAGTTTCCTATTCATTTGTTATGCATGGCACTTCAGAAGGCAATTGATTCATTCTCTAAGAAAGATGAAGTTTAAATTCCTTGCTACTCACAGGCTAAAAAATAGAAAGTCAACACCAAGTGACATTTATTAAAGTTCTATTTGCTACTTAAATTTAAGTGTTCTTTTCAATTCTGACAAGTTTCAATTATGCAGTTTATTTGTGCACAGATTGTGCACGAATTTCTTTTCTACTGAATTCCTATCTCCCCCCTAAAAACCTGCTCATGTATGAAACATTCGCAGTAATACGAAGCATTTAAAATAGCATGAGCTATGATGGGATTTTCAGAAGGATATAAATTATTTATGTCACTTATGTAAAACACACGGGAATTTTGCTCCCAAAATTGGGAAGAAAAAAATAAAGATCACAAACTGCACATAAGAACTGCTTGGTCTCCAAAAAGTTGCAGCATTATGAAACCTAAACCATTTATACTCAAGTTCACTAAACAAGGCAATCACTTTTCCAGCACTTCACAGCAGCTATGCTGATGTGTGTACTGAGTGTGTACACACACACACAGAGTGCATACCTTCAGGTATACTGAGCATACCCAAGTCAATTTAACAATGTTTTTCTGTACTAAAATACATCACTTCTCAGTTTAGAGACCACCAGTCATCAAAAGATAAAGAAAGGAATAAGAGAAACCAATGAACCAACATGAAAACATTAACCGAGATTGACAGGAGATTCAAGAAGGTTGATGCCAACGTACACAATAGAAGTTCCTAGACCTTTACTCTAACCAGTGTTTATTAAGCCATGAAAATAAGGGCATGATTTGACTCTGTCTAACAAGGAAAACATACCAGACCAATGCTGGAGAATTTTACTCAGTTTCAGCTTTATCAAATAATAAACAAAATTAAATAATAAAAAAGAAGAAACCAACAGAAAAACTTTGTGTATTAACTATTCAATAAGCAAATCTATTTCCAATAGCTAGTAAAGAAAATAAACAGAAACTGCTGAGACACAAAACAAGACTATTCTTAACAACAAGAGATATTTTGAAATTATTGGGTACTCTCAGGTGTTTAACACTGAGGAACAACAAAAAAAAAGATTGTGAAAGTCCACAGAAATGGACCAAGTGACTTCCCACAAAACTTTTCAGGATGAAAAATTTCTGTAAGTGAACAGCGCAGAAGACTTAAAATAATTATTTCCATAAAATTATGTCTATTAATTGTAATAAATCATCTATAATCAAACAAAACAGAATCCTGGGTTAAAAGTACTACTACAGTAAAATGTAGTAGTCTCCACACTAGTGAAGATTTGCAACACCTCTATTTTTCTACTGTAAAATAATAGCAACAACAAAACACCAAGCAGCAAATAGTTACCATATTAGTAGAAAGACTCATGTATTCATCTCTGCAATTTATTTTAAAGCAGAAAAGCTTAAAAATTCAACCCAGATTCATTGATTTTCTTCCCCCAGAGCCGTGCTCATAATTTTCTCATCCCTCTAGAAGACTATCATTTTTATGTAATACTGCGATTTAAAATTCATCCATCCATAAAAACCCAAGCCACCCATCTAATGCCTGGGAGTTTTATGCAACAACACAGGTCAATTACGACAACCAATAATGAAATAAGCATTTGGCCAGCTTGTGAAATGCAGTCAGTATATAATTTTCATAATTAGTTTTCCCATTACTTAAGCAAAAAAATCCTACTGCCTCCCTCAGTCAAGTCATTTTGCTTCGTACTAGTCACTGTTATGATGAGTCACTTAAATTAATGATCAAATCAGGTATAGTGGTCTCACGCTGTTAGGCTGCTTTCTCCATTAGGAGCAGGCCATTTCTGCTTTTCTGCCACTGCCTTCCCCTGCCTGTCACCCAAGCTAGATTGCAAACAGACTCCAAAAACAAAGTCTGCAAATATTTGGGTAGATTTCAGTTGTTACAGGAAAATAAACCCCATATGCGTGTGGGAAAAATAGCATCCTGGTGGCAGGAGCAGCCTGCAGGCAGGCAGAGTTCACACTACTAACTGAACCATCCCAGTTCATCATTCCACTATGCACGAAGTTTTAAAATTCATTCTACCCACATATTTATTTTGCTGAGGTTCAAATTACATAGCTCCAAGCTCTCTCCCATCAATATGACTTTCCTTTCATTCAGTGAGCAGGCTAGAAGATTATTAAGGAACAAATACACATAATTTATCTTTCTTGGCAGGAAGAATATTCAGGTATCTTCAACCATCAAGATGAAGGAAAATCTAGCACTTACACCTAACATAGCTGTACTTCACAGCCAGCACAAATAACAATACTGTACTACATGGTGTGTGATCAGATATGGTTCACTACCATATTTACCAATATCTGCACTCAAAAATGCTCCTATACTGCCAATTTAGGACAGTGAGTATCATCACTAGAGGTAAGTATGAATACACAGTATTTAAAAGAAGGGTGGTTCTGGGTAACTGACAGTGACTTTCAATAAAAGCCCTTCAGTTTCAAATCATAGTGCTTTATGTGCATTCCCACTATACATAATGGGAACAGGCTTGGGGATGTAAACTGCTATCTTACAAAAAACCCTCAGAAACTCACAATACAATAACAATTGAAACCAAACCATTTTTCTGTTTTAATAGCAAGTTCATCAAAAGATAGCTCCTACCTTCAAACAACAATTTTATGGACAAATGGAATAGAAAACAGTATTTCACATGAAGCTGTTTCATACTGCTTTTTAGATCAAAAGATAATCTCCTTCATTACAAATATTCCAGTTATTTCTCAGGGAAGGAAGAGGAGGGAGTAAGGCAGTGGAGAGAACATCCTCCTCCTTGGTACAATTCCCTTTTGTGACCCTTGCTTACATACAGTTACCCATTAAAACAGAATATGTATTTCAGAAGAAGCACTGCTAGAATCACCATCTGTCCTGGATGGATGAACTCAGCCTCATCTCTCAATCTATAACTGTTCTTGCTAAGTTAAACACACTGACAGAGATCTAACATTTAGTCAATATGAAGTGAGTGCAACAGGATCTCCTCCTGAAGTATTTAGTTCACCTCTTACCAGGCCAAAGTACAATCCACTGTGCACAAACACACTCTACTTCCCTCAGACTGTCTCTACTTCATTAAAAATCCATGCTCCATTTGTATGATTCAAATCACACAAAGAACAACAACTAGAGCTTACTTCAACAAAATTCATTCAGCTTCGGTTGGCAAATTCCAGAATCCTCTGTAAAGTCATTGAAAAGATAAATAGCCTTGTTTTTAAAAAGCCTTAATGTAAACATGAAGTGTGGATGCAAGATCTGCTCACAGTGGGCAGATGATGTTTCATCAATATGAGTAAAATCTGCCCAAAACCCAATAATGGTGGATTCTGAAGCTATGCAGGTATTTAGTGGAATGAACTATGGAGTTCCAAAATCCAGAATATGTGAGGAAAGTCTGATTTTTATTTCTTTAGTAACAAATTGATTTCAGCATGTTCTCACGCAAATTGTTTATATTTAATAAGGCAGCAGAGATAACAGAATGAAGCAAATCTTCCATACTGTATATAAGTCATTTAGAAGCTGATTATAGGCCAACATCCTAATCTGTACCTTAGGAATTTACAGACCTTGCCCAACAATATAAAAAGATGATTCTAAACACCCCACACCAAAACAAAACCAGAGACAGTTGACATGAACACATTCTAAGGACAGCTGCAATTCACTCTTCTCCACAGGTGGTAAGGTTCTTCTACCAAGTGAAGCTTCTGTGATTGATAGCCTAAACAAGGGTGCAAAACTGCTTACTTTTACACAGATGATTACTCCTTGATTAATAAGTTATAGCTACAACAGAATTTTTGTGGTATTAAAGACTTCAAAATACAAAGTTATCTTGGCCCAAGAAGTCCAAGGCATCCAAGAACAAAAAAATCCTTTTCCTTTGAAGGACCAACACCAGAAACACTGTCCTTGAACCCACAAGCCATATGAATTGCAAGCATCTAGTGCTGATTGCTTAACAGATGTCAGTGCAGGATGCAGACTGAATCCAAGAGGCAATGCTAACTCACTCCCACATTTTCCCAATATGGATCAACAGCACATTGCTGGTACAGGAAGAGCCAATGCCTCCTGAAAGGTCTTGGAGACCTTATTTTAGAAGACAGTTGTAACCAGTCTGAATGCCCTGCACTGTCTCTTTAACTAAAGGATTACTTCCCTGAATTTCTTACATAGTTAACTGTAAAAGACAGCCTCTATAAAGCTCTCCAGCTTAACAAAAGTTGTAACGTACACTCAAGAGGAGCCTCTTTCACTGTACAAGAAGCTCACAGAAACCAAGCACCTGAAGTAATACATTTGGGACTGTATCAGTGCTCCTTGGCACTTTTAGTAGCTGGCACTTGGGCAAAGGAGTCTCAACAACAACTTTATAGTCACCAAATACAGACTGCTGCCATAAGCTTAACTGAAACCCTCCAGATTTCAAACATGACACGTAACAACAGGAATACCGAGATCAAACTTGAAATACTAACATTAGAGGCAATCACAACATACCTTCCCAAAGAAGTCAAGGCTAAAGCAGCAATCACACCTACTAAACAATAGTGTATTTTAAAGCCTGAAGTACTGTAATGCAACAAAAAGCTCCTATTACTTCCAAAATGGAAGTTTACTCCAGCGATTTTGCTAGAGTTCTGCTGTACGCTGGCACCAGCAGCCAGGTTCTGCTGTGATACTATTCACAACGGTTTGACCGTTCAAACAGGACCTATTTCCTATTTTAATATGAGAAGACAGCCAAAACAAAGTTAAGTTCAGAATGTTTATGAATTTACTCATTCAGGGTGACAGAAACATTAGTAGGATGGCAGTGCACTATGGTTTCAAGGCTTCTTTGGGAGGAGGGGAAACACATGAGCAAATGCTTAGTTTTCGTTTCCTTTACATAAAGTAACATACACAATGCAATGCAGTGCTGTCACCTACCTTCTTAAAACATTTTCAGAATCTTGCATGGAAAAAAGCACTTAATATTCTTTCATGTTTTAAGTACTCAAGTGTTTGTTTAAGTCAGTATTTCATATTTCTGTATATTTATACTAGTATGAGAGTTTCTTAAAAATAGTCACTAGAAGCAGTTGTCCGATAAAAGCAGTAAGCACTAAAAACCAGTTTGAATATAACTGCTAAGCATGTTTGTGATATAAAAATAAATTTTACTTACAGATGAGCCACCCTTTCTCCTTTCAGAGGAGGCAGAATGTTCCCAGAACCAATCAAGCAGTTATGCACTATAGCAAGACCCTGCTGCACATCATCTCTTAAACAAAGGAAAAAAAGTGATTACTTAAATACTTGAAAATATACAAATGATAAAATATATGTTTGGTGAAGTTTTATAGAAGCCCTTTTCTTTAGCTATATCACTTCTAAACACAAGAGGGAGCACTACAGAAATCAATCATTTTTTAGACCCAACCTACATTCTGAAATAGTGAAGGTAATGTCAGTATAATGAAAACCAATGTCAAAACAGACAGCTTTACCCCCAAAAATTGTTTTGAGGAATTTGATTTAAATCTCAGATAAACCTCATTAAATAACTCTTGACCCCAAGGCCAAGTCCTTCCCATCATGATTAGGATGAGAAAATACTTTGAGCGATTATTTTAGTCTGAAGATAAATTAGAATACAACAATCTGAAGAACTAACTTTTTCTGTGTTATTTTAGAGAACCAAGGAATTATTTTTCAAGTTGTCTCATCTAAAGCCGTAGCATTTGGTACAGAGTTAGAAATTTTGCTCTTTGCTCTGTTTGTGGTAAGCAGCTGTGATTTTTAAAATAACTCCTTTCAGCCCTCTTAATAGGTTCCCTAACTGACAAGCTCTTAGTATTTGTGCATTACTTATCAGCTCTCTAAATACATGTGTACAAAGGCTGTTAGGATTTTTAATTTTATCTTTTGTAATAGAAAAAGTCTTACTCTGAAGCACCTAAATATACAAAAAAAGTTTGATTTCTAATTATTGCTTAGTGGAATACTGGAGAAAATAAAGGAAATTTGACAAAAATTCAAGCCCCAGAAATATTGCAACTCAAAGCAAAAGCAGGATTCAACCCATTTGTTTACACCTGTTACTCCTTCAGCAACTAATGGTATTCTCTACTCTCACAGTTTCGCTGTCTTGCCTTCCAATTTAATTTGCAATTCATGAACTTGGCTATATTCTCCCAAATCACCACCATTTATTTCTGTTAGGTAGCATAGTGAAGCCTTGACCAAATCAAAGACCAATTCTGTTATAAATTAACAGCTTTACATGCAAGGTGTCAAAGAAAAAAAAACAAACCACAACATACAAAAAAGACAAAGCCTTAAATAGGAAGCATATCCTTTCCTCTTTAAGTATGTTTTCTGATTGCAGTTTGGTGGCATTGATTTGTCTTTTTCATATTAAAAAATGCAGGAACTTGGTCAGACAGGAAAACATTTAGGCATGTGATACACCATGCCCTGTTTCGTGTAGGGCTGCACTTTATAGCACGAGGTATAATGTCACATGCTATGAACACCAACTGAGTATATATAGCTTCACGGACATGAAAGTTTAACATGAGAAATAAAAAATGTTTGAGATTTAATGCTTGTAAACAGCTTTAGCTATTTGATACTTATACATGCTTTAGCACATACTAAATTCATGATTATCTTGTGCTTGGGAAACTATGAAGCCACATTTTCACACTAACAGTTTAAAAGATTGGGCAATGGTATTCTTGCCTCCATTCCAATTTGTTGTGCCACTGACTCTGCATTACCTCCTCAGTTTCAACACTGCCACTTTTTGCAGGGAAACACTATGTACTGAATCCACTTCCTCATAGGAAGAAAGCAGAGGGGCAGATTTGCAAGCCAAATCAGTTCTGTGTTCCACTGCATAGCTTAGGAACACAAATGGTTGTGCCAAAATAGCAAGGCAAGAGTCTAGAGGAAGAGTTTTTTTATTCTGACTACAGTTAAATGGAAACATAATTTGTGGTAGGTATTTTTAAAATATTCTGGAACAGAAAAGTCTTTATACCAACATAAAGTATCTTAAGATTATTTTCTTTTACAAAGCATTCCTGTTCAAAATAATGTTATCAATTTGATGAAATGCACTCCCAAGCTACACATACTCTTGAAGAGTTAAAAATCTTGGAAATCCTGGCATAATTTTGAAGACAGTGTAACATCATAGTATTTTACTCCTTGTTTTTTGTAGCATTAATATGATTGGCAATAACTACTTCAAACAGACAAGAGTGGATAATGCACCTTCTCCATATTACATATCACCACTAACCTGGACATTTCTAGTTTTCCAATTGCATAGTGCTCTAATCGGATGAGCTCAGGCTGAAGAAAAGTATCCAGCAAATAGAAAGCAAAGTCTATTTCCTCAGAGGAAGGAACATGCCACTGGATGTCCAAGTTCCACAGATCACCTGGTTTACCCCAGTCCTATAGTAAATAAAAACATTTCTTATTAATTAAACTATGAAGCAAACCGTCTTCTTAAAAAATTAGCATTTAATATTACAAAAAAACTCAAACACATGAACTAGCTACTGCTGTAAAGCTGTTATTCTGACAATTCCAGGGAAAATAACAAAATCAAAAACCAAAACCACAATAAAACCACGTAAAAATCCCAAAGCTATTATAATGTCTACATGTACCTGGAAAATAACACATACCTGAAAAGACTAAAAGGAAAATAACTGTACTAGTCTAATTGAAACATAACTTTATTACTCCTTTGGCTGGACACGAATTCAGAAATATTCTTAAGCAAACTCGGACTCTTCATACTCCTATAGAGAACATAAAGAAGCTAGCCCATTTAATAATCCTCATTTTCCGTTTTGAGCCACAAATCGGGAAACTTAGTACTTTCATTTTAAAAATAAAAAGCTAAAATTTAAGTTGGACTTCCCATACAACACTAGGTCATCCCATAACAAAGACAAGTTATATTTTGGCTTACAAAGTGCTCAGACTTGCTATAGAATTAACACCACTTGTGTATTTGGAAGTCAATATTTATTACTACTTCATACTCAAACATAAAGTCCATGCTTAGGACTATATTAATAGATAGTCCTTTGCATTCTTCACTTTCCTTTTCCTGTCTTTGACCAGTTTTACACGGTAATCTGATATTTCAAAACTTCACCCTCTGTTCTTAAAATGCCCAACTGATCTGTTTGGAATAAAAGTACAAAGAACTACAGTAATACACTTACTCAATGTAGCCTGCTATTACATCTCTTCCTTGGAATATTACTTGAGAAAATGACAGAACTGCAGTTCTACACTGGGGCAGGGTAAGAGGCATGTAAGTGACAAACTCAAGCTGTTAATGGCAATTAAGAGTTGATATAATATACACTTTTTAAAGCCATTGTTCATGTATGGAACAGCAAAGTAATTTTCAGAGAAGGAATTAAAGAAAAATCTTTTTTTTGCTTTGGGACATCTAACTAAGGTTATTTTGTTTGCTAAATGAGTATCTGGTCCAAGCTTGATTTTACCATCAGTTTATAAAACTGTGCTGGCTTTCAGTATCAAGCATTAGATTGTCTGCAGTTCTAAAGTTACATAAAAGAACACTTTTCAGCAAAATGCAGCTTTATATTCAAATAGGCCAGCTGAAATCTGCTGCACCTGTAATACTGGTAAATTGACCTCAAAGTCTTAACAGCAGACTACTAGCATATGACTTTTGACAGTTTCAGTAATTTTTAATA
The DNA here is from genome assembly GCA_013398125.1 of Aegotheles bennettii. NCBI lineage: Eukaryota > Metazoa > Chordata > Aves > Caprimulgiformes > Aegothelidae > Aegotheles > Aegotheles bennettii. The sequence continues at coordinate 153,700 of VZRW01006596.1, forward strand.
TTGCCCCTTCTACTTTGATCTTCTCTCAAGCTCAGTGTAGAATCATTGTTCATTTGGTATTCTGCCTACCTGTAAAATACCGTACCTCCTTTCTTGCAATTGTTTTGTGCTCATGTATTCATTTTTCCATGCACTCACCATTACTTGTTATATTTGATAACCACATTTATAGGAAGAAGAACAAGGAAAGGCTGCAGCTCTCATCCACAAAAGCAGATGAAAGACTACGTTTGTCCCAGTACAACAATGCTTCCTCTGACTGGATATTTAACTTAAAGCGAATGACAGAATTCTCCTGCTTAACTGTTTATACCACTGTACTTCATGATAGCTGGGTCTCAATTAAATGCATCATATACTACAAGATCAAGAAACATGAGCAGGCACTCTTGCTTTGTATTATCTTATTGTAGTCATACAATCATTGTAAAATACCCATCATAAAACAGTAACATGTCACACTATAAAACAAAAACAGTCAAAACAACAGTCAGTATTCATTTTTGCTATCAATATAACTTTAAGTAACCTGTAATCTGCTATATGGTTCAAAGCCCAAAGCATCTTTCAATTACACTTTCCATTGCTGTTATCTATGTTCAGAAATCTCCAAACAAAACCAAATAATATAGTGTATGATTGTTTTTTAAAAAAAGAAAGTCAAATCCTCTAATCCTAAATAAATGAAAATCCTTGCCTTGATAGGAAAGTATTCAGAAAGAGGCTTGTCAAAGCCACCTGGCACACTGCAGTACTCTGTGGGGTAGATAAGTGTAGCAGAACGAAGAAGATGGTGCAGTAGGTTACAAGACAGAATGTAACCCTGCTTACAGGTTAAATGTAGGGTTCGCTGCAGTATCTTCCCAAGCTGCTCCCTGTACGGTAGCAACTTCTTTCCATCCACTCGAGTGATCTAAAAAGCATAAGCTTGATAAGTGATCCAATAGGAAAGACAAACATTTCAAAGATAAACATAACTGATTTTATTCTAGAGGACTAAAGAGAGGATTACACCACTCAACCAACCCTGACCAAGTTTCATTCTCTATATCAAACTCGCATGTGTACTATCGCTTCTGCTGTTGTTGGAAAAGTTTAACACAAGAACTGTGATACACATTGCTTCTTGACTGCGTTCAAAATTTTCTAGCAATAGTCATATGCGTTTTGAGATTAATTTGAAAAGATTTGTCTTTACCAAAAGCATCCTATGTTTTTCTGTGTATGCATCCCTCTTCTTTCTCTAACCCTGAATAACTGTTCGTATTAAATGCTTTAATATTTTTCCATGCACACACCAAGTTTATTTATGTCAAACATAACCACTTATGTCCCATTTAAAATACGGTAAGAAAAAAGTTATGCAGTGTCATTCACACAGCATTTACTTTGTTTCAAGAGCAGAAGTTTTATTATTTTCTTCCTTCAGGGGTACTAAACAGGATTCAATGATACACATGCATGGGGAAAACATTCTTTGCGATACCTCTGACAAAAGTTGAAGATTCCAAAGTAGCTCCTTATCTAGTTCTTCATCATGTAATACATCATCATCTAGAGGAAAAAGTGATAAGCACTGCTGTAACTATGCTGCAGTCAAGTTTTCCCAACAAATTAAATCATAAACCAGATGCTTGCAACCCAAAAGTTTACTCCCAGCCCTTCTATTGCAACCTTTCAATTCATACTGCACCCACATCCAATTGGAAGTTACTTTAGCCAATTTAAAATCTTGAATGCTTTTTGAGAAATTGAGGAATATGTGGAGACATTTTAAACTCACATTTTTACAGAAGCATGCTCCTGTTGCTTGAGAGGTTTCTGTCTTAAAATTATACATAAATAGTTGTTGGTTTGCTTTTTTAGGTGAAATGATGGACAGAATTATTTTTCCATCATTGAAACCAAGTTGTGGAAAACACACAGAATTTTTAAATATTATTTTCATGTTTAACAAAATTCAACCCAAAACAAAGCAAGTAACACTAGAAATCTTATAAACTTACTGACTGTGAGGTGCGTTATAACATTGCAGCAATGCGGCACAAACAGCTTCAAGGATTCCTCAGGGCGGCACTGGAAACAGCATAATAAATAGCCCATTAAAAAAAAATGCCTTGTGGAACTCAGCATACACACTGATAAAAATCTAACAACATTATTGAAAAAGAGAGAAGAACAGATTGTATCTCAACTCCAATTCAATCTAGAGTCAGCTTGATGTCACAATTTTTAAACATGCAATGAAACCTACATTGAATTTAACAAACGCAAGAAAAATTCTCTGAATTAACCTCTTGAGATACTGCTATATGCAACCATTCCGCTTTAGAAAAGATGTAATATTAGGAACCGCCTGTATTTACAAGAAAAATTTAAGATCTTACATAAGAAAAAGTAGCAGTATTGCCTTTGGACTTTTTTTAAACTAAAGATGAAGTGAAATCAGTGCTTTCTCTCACTTTTACTGCAGCTCGGCACATATCAGCAACCATTCGACCAGCGACTCTCGTCTCAAATATATTTGAAACAGCAAAGTTAAAGACCTTCTCCAAGGCAACCTAAAGAGTACAAAAAGATGGAGGTTACTTTAAAAACAAAACCAAACAAAAGCAAACAACTAAGTAGCATCAAGTGTTTGATGTTACACAGAAGGCAGCATCTCTACATAATATTGTATTCTTTTAAAATAGAAGACTGGAAACATGATTCACATGTAAAAAATAAGAACAGAGAGACAGGGAAAGCAGTTCTGTAGAATGCCTAAAGCTGAGTAAAAAGTAACCATTCATAATTAAAGTTGACAATATTATAGAATAGAAAGATTAAAAATTTATGTGAATAGTAACTGGTCAGGAAAAAATCCTAAATGTTACCAGTATACGTGACTTGCACACTATGTAACACCTATGTCTAATTGTACAACTACTGCCTTAACTGAAGAATAAAAGCTGCTACAGAAGTAGCAACGACAAAAGGTTTGTCAAAATAATTTCAGTTTGCAGATTTTCACTTTTTTTGACTTCTTATTTGCTGCAACACTCAGTTACAGTAACACACTGCAACAGGAAAATACATGACAGTGTCCACTATCATTAAAATAATTCAATTACAGGAATGTTTACATTCCCCTCCTCTGCCCAAGAGTTTATGAACAAAATGCACTGAGTGCTTTAACCAGTGACATAATGGGACACTGCCTTCGGCTGAGATTGGAGACACTTCTCCAACATCCACTTGCGGAAGAAAGAAGGTCATATATATTTTGCTGACTAATGTAAGCTTGGGATGCTTATGAGGAACTACCCAGAAAAGCAGTTCTCCTTGAGTAAGCCACAATCTGCTGAAAGGAAACTATGCTATTTCACACGTGAATGTGAAGTAAAGCCAAGACACCCCTTAACTAACAAATAAATAGCAAATTAACTAGTGGCCAGTATGTTTTAAAGCAGATTACCATGCAATACTTTGCAAGGCAAACTGAACTACATACAGTGTAGTTCACATATTCTTACTTTAATAATAAACAATCAGGAAAAATATAAATTAAATACTTAGTGACAACAAAGAATTAACTTAACAATTACTTTAACCAGAAGATTCCAGGCAAAAACCATACCAAAGTGTCCAATGCAATGATGCAAAATGTACAAAAGTCAGCATCTCCAAATATATACATAATGTAACATGAACAGATTAAAATGTGGTAACCCAACCTGCAAGGAAAGAATCTGTCCATGTAACAACATGGATTCTCCACCCCTCTCCCTTAGAGTTACTTTAATGCAGATAATTTTTCTAATATAATTAACCACATAGCTCCTTGAACAGCTTCTTGTGTCCAGCTGAAGAAGTGTTAGGGAGAAAAAAGGATAGCAGGGAATTGGGTAGGTTAGCACTACCATCCACAGACATGAAAAATCACAGCCTAAAATGATAGTGATAAAATGTTAGAATTATTTCTCCTAAGAGCATCAAGAATCTAAGAGCTCTGTACTGACATACTTAAAATCATAAGGTGAACTGACAAACTCCTAAACTCCCCCCCCCCAGCCCTTCCCTTGGTTAAACATGAAAGTTCACAACAAGACAATGAAAGAAGGAACCTGAAGGCATCAGTCATTCTCAACAGAAAATCAAGCTTCAAAGTTAGATGGAAAGCCCATGTTCTACATACCTTAAAAATATCTTTTGAACACTGAGTAAGGATTGTACTGAACGTAGAAGAGAGACCTAATTCCACTAGACTTTCTAGATGAGTCATTTTCTCAGTTTCAGTCTCCTCTCTGGTTTGTTCTAGTGTGCTGCTCTCTATAAGTCCAAAACATCTACACAAATAAAATAAATAGTGTTAGTAAGTGGAACTTGAAAGTTTTAAGTTCCTCAATGCCAAGCTTTCACCTATCCTCAGCTTACTTACCTATCCATAAACTGTAGTACAAAATCCTCAAATTCGGCAGTTGCAGAGCACAATTCTCTTTCCACCTACAGTTTTCCAACGCAAAAGAACAAAAGGTTGCCTTTTCTTAAGGAAACATAATATAAACTTTATTTCCCATATCAACTACTTCAAAAACACTTCCAATTTTTAAGCAATAATAGACCACAGCACATTTCCCATTAAAGTTTTTATAGTCACAAGTACATTACATGAAACAATCATAACATTTTCTTTACACTGCCCTGTCCAATTTCCTGGCCTTGATGTCTAGCCAAATAACCTCTCAGGGTGAAATTGGGTCTGCCTCCATGGATGCAACCTTTGGCCTTACTACAGATCCTCCTTTCCAGCAGGTCAGTGAGTACCAGCTGCGGTGGCAGACTTGGCTCTGCCAACATATTTACATCAAACATTCAGCATACAAACTCCTCTGTTAAATTCTCAGTGCTACAGCTCTGGGGCAATGAAATTAACCTTCTTCCAGTACCCGTGTGTTCAGAATCCGTGCAATCTGTAGCTACTAACTGTTCTCTGAGCTACAAGAAGAGAATTCTGGCAGCAAACAAGACATTTTACACAGCAATTGCAACTGCCACAGCAGAGACAGCTGCTGTCTCATTTGTAGTATGTCAGATAACAGCTTCACTATCTGTGCTTGAACTGCTGTATCAAAGGCAGAATCAAAAGCCTAGTGATAAACAGAGAAACAAAAGCTACTTGCCACTCTCTCTTGTATTTTTTTTGTTTTGTGGAAAAGGACAAAGTATTAGAACAATGCTGGAGATATGGAGTGCCAGGAGCTGTGAACTAGAGATGAATATGAACAGCACTCCAAAGCAGCAAACAGGTGGGGTGACCACATCTAATAACAAAGGGGCAGCAAAGGATAAAACACAGGAGAGGGAGATGAGGCTTACTGTCTAAGGATGTTACTGTCTCTTGACTAGAAGAGATTAACATGCATCTGATGAGAAAACAATAGAATCTTTATCAGAAAAGAGAAGCATGACTGCAGGAACACTTTAAAGAGGTGCAAGTGTTTTGAAATTATTTCCATAGGAGAAAAACAGCCCTTCCAGAGCCTCCTAGACAATCAGCTAGCTACCTTCTACCTCAATCTAAGGTGGACGAGTTTTAAAATAGAAATTATGTATACACATCTTACAACAACACTGTAGTCACCTGCTTCTTTTGTTTTTCTTTATTGTTATCTTGATGTTTTATGGTGACAAAAAATTTCAAAAATTCAATGGTAACAAAGTTGCTATTTTATTACACTCAGAAGAATTTAGATAGCTCTGGAGACCATGTAGTCCACCCTCCTACTCAAACCAAGGGCAAGTTCAGAGTCAAATCACACTACACAGGGCCTTGTGCAGCTAAGTTGTGACATAAAAGTATGAAACTGTTTGAATTTAACAGTTACAATTCTGAAGAAGTTACTACATTGCTACAAATTAAACTACAAAGACTGCTGTGCACAACACTCTTACCTCTGAAAGATCATCTCTTTCTTGCAATACAGATGAACAATCTACTAAAGGCACCAAAGTAGAAAATGTTGCAATGAACTGGAATGTAATCTGTTGAGAGTTGCAAACAGCCCTTTAATAAGTGTCCCTGTATTCTACACATTAAAAAGCTCTTGCAATTAAAGTATGGGAGTTAGAGCAAATAATTACAACAAAAAATATTCCAGACCAAATCCTTCCACCCCGAAAATTCAGTAGTTATTTCTGATTTCAGACATAAAACTCACCAGTCAGCCAGCACTGTGCAAAATCCCTTCAATTTTCTGAGTAAAATAACACTTATTTTGTGCTGAACTTTAAAGTTACAAAAACCCTATAATGTTTACTTTGTTTGAATAGTCAATTAATATGAATTCCTGAAGATGGGGGCTTCTAGGACCTGATTTAATGAAAGCTTAGTGATAAAGGTCTTCTTATCAGTCTTAAAAGATGAGGCATATTTGCCAGCAGCTTTGGAACAGCTATTTTATCTTGCTTTTCAGAGCTGTCCAAAAAGTCAGAACAATGCTTATTGCAATCTGATGTTAAAGATTCACTTGACATTGTTCAACTAGCCCAAAGCATCACCAGAAGTTACAGGCTTGTACTATTAACTTTTCACAAATAAAACTGTACAGGAATAAAATCAGGTTAAGAACTTCTGGAAACATGAGTTACTTGCTTTCATACAAATACATTTTTAAAAAAGCAGCTTTCAGAGTGAATTAGTTGGCGAGCTATCTTCTAAAAAAAGGTAAGATTTATATACTCACCATACATTTGCTGAAGTCATTTGGATCCACCCCAGGCAATGCTCTCATCAGTAGAGGTAGCATGTGTGTTGGACCTTCAGGAAACCACTTCCCCCCAGACACCAGACTACGAGCTACTCCAATTACACAGCTTAAAGTAGCTGTGAGCTGATGAGGTTCTGTCAATGTCTCAAGTGCAGGATATGTTCTATAAAGTTTAAAAGCAGTCATATTAGGAACAATAATGTTTCTAAAGTCTTCACAGAAAACAGAAGTGGATTGCACCTGGTATTTTCTACAGAAAGGGTAGAAAATTTCTGCAAGGAAAAAAATTTAATAAAAATACAAAAAAAAATCAAGCAAATCAATGGTTCCAATTTATTTTTTTTTTACTCTTCTTCCAATGGACTTCACATTGCTCTATTAGAAAATGTTCCTTTTTTTTGATCAGTCCTATTCACAACAAATTCAGGATTAAGTAATTTGTTAGCAGTTGCAGCATAGGAATTAATAACTGCATGGACTACTAGATTAAAAGCTATGGTGACTTTTGTGTTTGAACTTTGAGCTAATGCAAGCTGCATACTTAAAAGTGGAATGTTCTTGTGGAAAACATGAAAACTTGCCTTGGCTGGCTCTAAATAGATAAGGGATTTATTAAAGTCCAAACCTTCTTTATAAAAACCTGTTAAGTCAATGTAAAATAAGGTTTAAAAATCACAGTAAGTACTTTTTAGCAAACTGCATAACACTTCCTACTGTTATCAACAACCTACAGTTCAAACAAGAGTCACAGTGCTACCCCAACCCTATGTCATCCAAAGCACAAAGGACCTACATCTACCCAACAAAATGAATTTGGAACCACAGCCAAGACAAACATACCAGTGATAGTTTGAACTACTGAGCAGACATTCAGTCTGCTCTCAAAAGAGAAAAAGCAGTCATACCCAAGACAGGCATCCACTGCTGTCCTTCTAAGAACTGCTACACTTGAAATGTTTTCATACTAAAGCAGATTTATCAAGTTTTTACAAACAGTTGAGTCAGTAAGTCAGCCCTCAGGAAGGGCTCTTCCAGACAAACTCATTTCTTCACTGTTTTTACAATACAGATTGTTGAAAGACTGCATAGGAGGGGGAACATGGATAGGGACTCAGAAGAAAGCTTTTGTTGGGACAGGAAGGAATTACATTTTCCTTTTGGAATTTCAGGCACCAAGGCATTAGTAATAATGCAAACTAAATATTTTACATCAGCACCTACTTTAGTGAGTTGCTTATGAAGTCAGAAGCAATGACAGAAATTTTAAACAGTCTATAACTGTAACATACTCTGACACAAAACAGAAAGATAAAATTTATGCTTTTTACTACACAAGCGGGCAATATCATAATTTACATTTGGCCCAAACAAGGAAGGTGCAATGTTTCTGCAGAACTTACTTCTCAAGTACAGGTGGAATTACTAATTCAGGACGCATCAGTGCAAGGTTCTGCAGGGCTTGGGCAGCCTCCAGGCTTCCAGTTTTACTAAACATAGCCAGAAGAACAGGTTGAATAATGCATTCTACAAAGTCTGTAACATCCTGATCAGTAAGTTTATGACTATCAGGCACAGGAGTTAACCAAGTCACTTTCTTGTAGCGCTCACGATGCAGCCTTCTGACAACACCACTGGGTAACCTTTGAAGTAGTTTCATCAGTTTGTTCTGTTGAATATACAAGAAACACTATTCAGTTACTTGGCAGTAGCAGAATTTGAGCTGTTAAGTGTACAACAGATAATTAATAAGCCAGTATCTTGAAATTACACAACGGTAATAAAAGTAAACTTAGAAGAGCTCTAAAATACAATGTTCACAAATTGTCATTAAACTTCAATTCCCAAAATACTAGCAATTATGCTGCCAGCACTATATCTTATGATTTAAAATATCATGAAAAATACATACAAAGGGTAGTCAAGAATCAAGATTACTTGCTAGTAGTTAGGACATCTTTGAGAGCATTTTCTGCACATTCCCATGTAAGCAAATACCCTATTCTAGAACAAGTCAGCTCCTTTGACACTGCTTTGACCAGCCTTGCTATTTTAATCTGTACTTTCTAACAGCTATCACAGGGAGATTCTTATGTCCTCTAGGAAAAGACTCCACTAGCTACACCATCAAAAAAATAATGCTTTGTCAAACTTGCACAACAATTATTTTTTTTTGCTTTGGTTAATCAAAACTAGATTTTGCTGACTTGGAGACAGTAAGTCAGTAATACAAAAGCTACGTCACACACATAATACTGATGGTGTATAGCACCCTCCTTTAAAGTGTCAGTTTCTTTTTCCTAGCTATATATGAATTAGATGTCTAGTTTTGGAATTACAAACTGCACTTGGGTTAGCTGTTAAAGGATACTCCCATTAGCTGTGGTCCTGACATCAGAATAGAAGTATGACACTACAATCATATATCTTGAAAATCAAAGCCTCAAAATATTATAAAACCAACAGACAATCTGGCTGTTTGAGTACACAGTGCATCTATCAACATGTTTGATTTGACAGGTTTGACAGTTGAAATTACAGCCAAAGTTATTGTCTTGACATGCAAAAAAACTCACCAGCCAGCGCCCATTATTTGAAGGATGGTAAAAAGAGGCAATGCTATTGAACAATCCAGACAAGTGTTTCTGCACTAGTTTACTTGGTCCACCCTATAAAAAAAATACACCACAGAAATTTATTACATGGAATAAGTTAAAATTAACAGGTAACATAGTAGTACAAGGTACAACTGAGCACTCTCACCACAGCAATACCTCTAAGCATCAAATCACATCTGCAGATTTCCTCCCTTCCCCACCAGCTCAGCACTAAGTAGCAAGTTCTCTCCATTTGATCTTATGAGGTTCACCCTAAAATAGTCATTCAATTATTCAGCAGGTCCCAAGTGTGTATCTGCAGTGGCACTTGTAGCTGGCAGTTCATTTCCAGAATGCCACAGAGAGCGGCTGTGAAATAACCCTCCCATCCACATTCCAAACTGACAGTGAAACACTGTACTTTAAAACAAACCTTAGGCAAAAGCTAAACAGAACAAACATTAATTTTAAACACATACTTGCTTAAAGCTTTGTATTAGTTTTTGTTTCATTTTATGACAAATTTACTAACCATCATGGCTGTGATCCACATCACTGCATGTCCTACATCATAAGCGTTTGTTAAGAATCTTGGAACAACAACTTGATTGCTTCCCACTGGAAGATTTAAACTCCTCAAAATTCTGGTAAAAATCTGAAAAAAAAAAAAGAAAAAACCAAACATTGACATAAATTAATTTCTGTCATAAAACTGGCATAAATAATTTTTCTAATCAAAAGGTGTTTGATGGTTTTTGGTTTTATGCAATAAAACTGCTATGAACATCTTTTAAAACATCCATAAACTGAAAGATTCAAAGGTCATATATACTATTTACCAAAAGAATATCATTAAGGGCCATTTCCACAAGATCATGGGATTAGTTATATAGACAGCACTTGTACAGTAAGGTACATTGTTACTTTGGTTTGGATTTGAGTCAGACAATTACAGTAACAACTTACAATGCTGCCTGTTACAAAAGGATGGCTCAAATTTTCAAAGTTAAATTTAGATCTTCAAATGAATGCACCTAATTTGGAAAACTGGGTCACTGCAGCATAAGACCCATACAGGGAACAGGAATTATTCTTAGCACAGTAGCACTGAAGACTTATCTCAAAGTAAACAAAATAATTTCATAAAATATTACCTTTGGTACATATGGATCCCAGTCTATGTACCCGATGTTGTCAGTGGCCAAGCGAGCAAAAAGATTCACTAGATGCTGAAAACAACCACAGAAGAAGGAAATATTTATTCAAAATATATTTTAATGAAAGATGCACAAACCCCTCAATCTACTTTACAATAGCTACTCATGGAACTAAAGCACTTGCAAAGGGAAATTTCACTCTACCAGTAGCCACCAATACCATATTTCATAATGTATCTGAAATCCTATCTTCAGGAGCCTAACTCGTTACTCACCTGAGCACTTACTGAGAAGGCAATTGTGATCTAAGTTCTGGGAGAGGCAGCCTGTCAGAATACACATCCCTATCTCTTCAATTCTTTTTAAAATGTAAAGATGTACTAATAGTACTTTTAGAAGGTACGCTGCTCATGCTCTCCCATTCCCCATGTTCTGTGAATTAATATGAAAGGCAGACTGCATTCACTACTATCTTAATTCTCAGCCATTAATAAGTAAAACAACTCTGAAGATTTGTAGACAAACTTACACTTGAGCGGTATGTTGTCAAAGACTTAACTTCTGCTAAGAAATATCTTTCCCCCTTTTGATCAGCTTTGAGCTTTTTGAACAGCTTCCAGAGACCAGAAGACACTTGGTAGTAGCTTACAGAGACACCTGTACTGAGCTTAAGAGTCCTTCAAATGCCACCACTGTTTTATCAACTGGGTGCAGCAGACTATTCCTCTCTACAGCAAATGTTTGGAACAAGCTCCAGGTTAGAAGAAAGATTTCCCAGCAAACCCACAAGACAGCTTAAGCAAAGCAAAAAACTCAGAACAGGCTCTAGTTTGGCAATTTGATAAATCTCTCTAACAGAAACCTGCTACCTACTTTAATAGCTTCTGCATAGAGGACTATTTGGATTGGTTATTAGAAGATGTCCTAAGGAACATTCTGAAGAATGTGACCCTACCAACAAACACATTAGGAATCCTCTTATACGCCAGAATGAGACAGGCTCTGTAGAAGATAGGATTGGGAAGAGAATAAAGAGGTATCCAAAACCAAACCACTTTCTGACAAGGGAAGGGCCCCGTGCTATCCACTTTGGCTGCCAATGCATCATCCTGGTTCTTGACAACTTTAATCAGGAAGTGACACACCATGCACACAATCCACAATAACTCTGAGCTAGAGCAGCTTACCTAGTGCTTATGATTGTCAATTCAACTCGTGGTGTCTCCTCACCAGTAGATCCCTCTCACTTGAACTGAATGTGGATACTGGCCTAAAATAGCAGTCACAAAGAGACATCGAAGAAAATTCTACCAACACATCTTGAAGGACTATTTAACTTCTGCAAGATCCATCCTACTTTAAGTGTGCTTGTCTGTGCTGATGGCTGTCATATTTGTAAGCTTTGATTTATACATATCTGTGGCTTGTAAAGATCGCAGGCTTCAGTTGTCAGATGGGATGACAGTCTGTGACTATCTATAAGAATTAGATATTCCATTGCCAGAAGACAGTCTCACAAGTCCAAAAGGGAACTGAAAGATGTCCTCAGAAAAGAGTTATCAGGACTATACAAAAAAGCAGATGAAGTCTCACTCATATCCTGATTGTGAGAAAGCACATAATCCACCAACACTCCTTATCCAAATAGGGAAACACCTATCAGGTCTCCAAGAGCCTCGATGCTGCTATCAACATCTTGATCCTATGGCAAAGCCAAAAAGAAAGGACCTGAAATAATCCTGCCAATTTCAGAGACATATATTCACCAAAGAACAGTTCACCTCTCAGTCTGAAGGATGTGATAGCTTTGGAAAACCTTCAAATTCAATTCTGGACAGTGCCATCTGACTAAATGATCTACCTTTTTTGTTTGATACTGTGAAATACCCACTGAAAAAAACCCTTCCCATGCACAAAGGCAAATGATTCTATAGCTTCAAACAGCAAGTCTAACTCTTGCCAAAGCAAGCTGAGAAAAAGCTTGCAGCGTACAGAGGCTTAAATTGGATTGCATAGTCAGAACCCATATGTCTAATTATCTGCATCCAAGCTTGCTGAAATGAACAAGGCTGCCCTTAAGAAGTGGACAAGCCAGCACAGGAAACAAGAAGTGAAAGCTCTGGGGAAAAAATAGAATTGTTTGGGCCTTCTGAGCAAACTGTCAGAATACAGTGGAAGAGGGGAAAAACTATCAGAGATAACTTGTGAAAGAGTGTTGATGATTATTTCTTAGACCATTTGACAGAAACAAAACAAATCATGATATTAAAGTGCAGGCTGTCATCTTTCTGCCAGAAGAGTAGACAGAATTGTGATTTTTCAGGATAGCCATCAGAAAGACACAAAAGTGTCTACAGACAATCTCAAATAAAACTTTAGCAATTGCTCCTGTTCAAATCTGGACAACTGTCAACTGTTGGAACAAAGACTGCCTTCCTTTGTTTGTGATGAAACGTAACTCAAACCAGAAAGACTTAGACACAAGCCTCTTCATAATGAAATTCCCACAAACAGAATGTGCTCCAAAGACACTGAGAAGTCCTCCTCGTGCATGGAGATTAGTAAAAGGAGCCAGATGGCCGATGAGCTTATGTTCATACTGAGTATGGAAAAAATCTGGTAATACGCCAAGTTTCACTGCAGTAAAGCCAAGGCACAGGTCAGCTGACACCAACAGCACCTAAGCTGCTGGTGGTGTTGTCTCAAGAACAAGATTTTATTTCGCAAGTCATATGAGACACAAAAAAGGCAGACAGGTACATGATAGATTATTTTCTTTGAAAGATATAGCCCAATGGTATTCTTGGCCAAGGGGACTACAACTTCTTGTATCTAAAAAAAAAGATGACAACTACTCGTTGCAGTCAAGGCAAAGCATAAGGGATCATGAAAGATGTGTTAAGACATAAGAGACTTTACAGAAATATAATTTATAGAAATCAGGATAGCACTTTGCATCATTGTAAGCATTAGCAGTCAGTCTGGAAAATGCCAGCATTCCCAAGGTTGGAAAGAAAAAAAAGCACCTGGGCTTGCCATTAAACAATGGTCACTAAGCACAAGTGCAGACTCATTTATTCAGCCAGTAATCACTTGCCAACAATCATGAAAATTATTGTCTCTGCTTTCTTGTACTAGTTAAAGCTGAAAGAAAAAAAATCCATTATATCACTGTGGTTTCAATGCCTTGCAATCACACTGTAGGAATATTTAAATGGATTTCTTCTAGTGTAAGTGAGAAGTAAATACTTACCCCTTCCCATTGGGGAAGATTTTGAACTGACACCCAAAGGCCTATAAATTCATCAAACCAAAGCCTGCAAGAGAACAGAATCAAAATAATTTCTATGTTGTGAAAGCAGCTCCCTCACTGGATATTTATCGCTCACTTTGCCAGGTGGCTGCAGGAACTTACCTGCCCCTCAACTCATTCAACAAAAAACAGGATCAACACAGACATGCTCATATTACTTTCCCTCAGCATCTTCCCTGCCCCCAAACTGATCCCGAGTTTCAGACTTGCTTCTTTCACCTCTCCTCCTCTTATTATTTTCTGATCCCTCCCTTTCACTCAAGTGTTTCACCAGGAATCTCCTGTCTACTTCAGCTCCACCATTTCACTACATATTGCCATCCCAACACAGGTAAACAAGATGAAAATAAATCACACTTCATTTCCCTCTACCTTTGAACCTGAAATTTGTCCCTGTTGACTGATGGTTACAAGTGTCATTAGCATTTATTCTGAATCCATCTGAACCCAAGGATGCAAAACCTCCATACCAGTGCCTTACTAAAATTCACCTTTATAAACTGTATTCATTCCTTTCCTTGAAGTTTTTACTAACCCTATAGCACAAATATACTTCTAAACTAAACAACCTAAGTAATCTCTACATGCAGTAAGTATCACTGGCTTATGTTTCGAAGTTCAATAATAGCTCTACCTTACAGATGATCCAGTCACTGTCCTGTCCTGCAAATGTTTCTCCTTTACTTCCCAAAGTTGTTTCCCATAGCAGTCTTCTGGCTGTCTTACATTTCCATATCTTGACAATGAACTGAAGACATCTAACTAACAATCTCATATTTGTAGTCACAGTTGTACTTTAACCTATATGAAGGATTCATCAGAAGCTACCCCAAATCAAACAGAAGGTAGGACTTAAAGCTGTGCTATGGTTAATGATTTTTACTGTGAGACTGTTCCTTTAGAATTAAAGTGCATTTAATTCAATGTAGTTTGCATTGTTGTATACTGTGTAATTTACTCTAGAGAAAGGAGAAGTCATTAGAGTATAGGTACCAAGATTCCCCCAGGTTACTTTTACAAAAAAGAATGCTGACAGAATTTCTGTCTTGAACTCTTTCCAAAAATGCTGTTAAAAGCCACCATTCATTCTGGAAGTCATTCTGTAAAAGATAATTGCTTGCATTTGCAACAGAATACTGTACCAACAGACATTCAATTACACTTACTTGAAACCTTTCTGGTGAAGTTCAGGAGGAAGGGTAGTAGGTAGAAATAGTTCAAAGTATGTAATAGCTTTTTGCATGGTAACATCAAACGGACACATTAAAGGCCTCCATTCATCCAGCATCTCTGCAGTGGCATCTTCTGGAAAATATCTGAAAACAAGGAAACCATTGAACATACACAGACATTGTTTTAAAGCTTGGGTATTTTTAAAACATATTTAAGACTATCTACTAATTTGTCATAAATCTTAGTTTTACAGTAAGACCGTGTATCCAGGGGCAATAGATAGGTAACCTCAACTACACTTAACCTTCAAGGAACACAGAGTTAAGATCAAGGGCAATGTACAAAGATTCTTGTCTTGTTGAACCAGAAAATATTCTGTACAATGTAAAACCATTTCAATGTAAAGGCTGGTCACCACCAAACAACTACTATTCACATCTCAAGCAAAATAAAAAAAGACTACTTAAGGCATAAGGAATGTTTATTGGAACATTACAAGAATGCTGGTTATTTAATTTCTAAGAGAAATTAAATATCCATGCAATGCAGTATTAAAAAAGCATACCAGATACAGCTGTTTATATAACCTAATTATTGCAGTTGCTACAGGGCCAATTGGAAGTAACATTATCAGCGTTCCAACCTTAAGTCAGAATTTTCAAGAGAAAAATATCACATTTTCATTTTTAAAACATTCTGCTTCAGTGGCTTTCATATTCATAGCAGATACAAGAAAAATCAACATTGAAAACTAAGGGGTTTTATTTAGCTACAAACTCATATATATTTGGGAGAAGTGTGAGGTTGTTTTATCCTTATGCTCCTCATACTAACAGTGTGTTTAGAACAGCATCTCATACAGGAACACTCAATACAGTAACATCAATATGCGAAACAACTGTTCCCATGAAAGCACACCAGGAATGGGCATATGAATGGTAAATAAAAGAGAACAAGTCTCTTCTCCACTTCTTTGCAGTGTCTTAAGTTGCTCATGAAGTTAATAAGTGCAGAGCACAAGAATGGTCCTGGCGCACACATTCCCAGTGAATGTAACAGCACAAAAGAGCAAAAGCAATGGTGGTCTTATCTAGTGATATCCTGGCTTAACTATTAACAGATTTTTCAACCAAGGCTGTTAAAAAGAAAAAAACCACAACAAAACAAACACAACAAAACCAAACAATCTAACACTTTGTTTAAATACTATGACATGGAACATGCCTGTCATTTTGTTTTCATTTTAAGCAACCTCTGAACCTGAGGTATTGATCATTTCTAATGCAGTAAACAGAAAAGCTTCTACCCTCCATCCCAAACGTCTTAAATGAGTTGGGATGACATCAGCCAAGGAATGACCAGTAAGGTGGTGGTTTGGTTTTGGTTTTGTTTTTTAAACACTTTTCTTCCCACTCTTAAAGTAATATTAAAGATACAGGCTTAAAAAAAATCCAGAAGAACAAATACTTACGGTCTGCAGCTCTTCACAAGTGTTTTCAGAACACTTTCTACAGAACTGAAACAAAAAATGACACATTAGGGATAGTATATTACCAAATTTCAATGACAGCATAAAATAAACAACCATTTGCTGATTTTTCCCTCAAGAGCTTAAGATGATGTTGATGCAATTAGATGTCTTCTGTGAACATGCAGTAGCTAATTTCCTCCTACACAAACCTAATCATAACAATTAAAATTGCTCAGCTAAACTCCTGGTTCTACTTCTCTTATACCACTCTAGTATTTACTGTGCTTGAGTGAAGAATTATTATAATTTCTTATAAGTAATATCCTGTATTTTATCTATGAACAAGCAGCAGAGCAAGGTAACTTCTTGGGGAAGTTGAAAACACAAGCAGAAAAAAAAAAGGATTTATGGACTTCATACATATTTGTGAGATAAATAAAGGCAATAGACTTTAGAAAGTTATTATTGGACTGCAACACCATATCTGTCCTTCTCAATCTGGTTTTGGTCCAGTGGTTCTAAGAAAGAGAAGTAAACTATCTGCAAATCAATGGTTATTTCATTAGCTTCCCTCATAATTAACAGCTGATTTTAAAAGTGTTTTCATCCACAGCAAGAAAATCTATTCGAGAAATCATTTTAACATAAATTGTCACATGATGCCATCAAACCACTTAAAAACTAAACCTCAGAATAAACTCAGAGAATAAAAGGGAGGAGGAAGTGAAACCATAAAGGTAGTAAATTTATGTTCTGCAAATCTTCTGTTTATTACAGGATTAGCTCAAGATTAAATTGATTTTTTATCAAAATACATTCCCTAAATGGAAAAAAACCACAGTTCTGGCAGAACTTCCTATATCTTATGGTTGTACTTTCTGTACTCTTAACAGACAAGCTGCATCCCTTAGTTCATCATAAGAAACTAACACACAGAAATGCTATTTTGATCAAAAAAAATGATGATGCAAATGTATCATCTTCAGAATTTTAGCAAAGATCAGTTTAGGTCAATTAATTGACACACACAAATACTGAGCATGCACACACTGTCTGTCTAGTCCTGCACAAAATAAACTGATCCCCTACAAGCCAGAAGAAATATGGAATGGATAAATCACTATTTCCCTTCAACACCTCAACATTCACTGCAAGCCAATAAAAGCCCACCAAGCCCTCACAACTCTACTTCAGTTCAAGCAGCACCCTAGAAGATGCAAAATTCTGTACATTTTATGAAACAGTGACAAAGTAAATTCATGACCTCTTCCAGAAATAGAATTTTGAGCCAAATAACAGTTTCTAAAATCTGAAGAGGAATAGCCAAACATTTCTTAAATAAAAATAAGATCAAATTCTGCAAGAAGGCCATAAAGATTCTGGGGTTAAAGTGAATACTGTTCTTGAAAGAGTTAGGAAATAGATAACAGTTGTTCCAATAGCAGATTGATAAAGCATGAACCAGCAACATTCCTTAAGAGCATTAAAGATTAACATGAAAAATGTTCGTGTGACAAAACAAACAAAAAAAGCTATCCCCATACTATCACATTCCACAGAAGTAAGCTATTGCTAAGGAGAACCTGAAGGACAGAGGAATTTTAAGAAGCACTGATGCCAATGTCTTTCAAATTCACAAGTTTTCAGTCAGATTTCAGTATTTGTTAGTGGAAGAAAGCAAAGGAAAAGGACTTGGAAGAGATGTCCCCTCCTATCTTCTGATCACAAATTTAGAATGAAAGCTGGCAAGAAAAAAAAACAACAGCAGACAATTTGGTACATAAAGAATCTTTCATCTAAGACAGTTAAACTCCAGACCAACTACTGAAGACATCTCATAAGATTCCTACTGGTCTGATGACTACTGGTTATAAAAGGACAGGACAATACAGCTGGGGAAGACAAGAGACTGCTGGTTACTGATTTCATTATCACTTTGAACAAACTCCCTCAAACCTTTTAGCAGTGGCTTCTGTTCTGCTTTTGGTCAATCTTTCTGCATACACATTGCTGCAGAATTGCTCAAAAGCATCTGCAGTTACCACACATGCAAATATCTGTATGCTGCTCTACCACTCAACCTAGCCGTGGATTAAGAGAGCACAACAGCAAACAACTAGATACAGAAACACACTGGATTGGATCAGCCTACTGTAGTTTGTACTCTTGTCCTTGCTTGGGTATTTAATGCTGACCATTTGGGTGAGGTATTAAAACCTTTGTAACTGAGAGATAATGAAGCTGCTTACGCTGGAAGGTATCTTCTATTAAATTGCTGAAACAACAGCATATTTAATGAGAGAAAGGAAAATTTCTCCATCCCATTCAGTTTTCTTTGCTTTTAGTTCCTCCTTATTACCCAAAACCGCATTATTGTTATTACACCTTGCCACACAAAAACATTAAAAACCACCCAACAATACTATTAACCCCTATCACCAGTCATCATTTTGGCACTACATGATTATTTTCTTCTTTCAGAAAGGACATGACCATATGAATTTGTAAATCTGTTTTCTTCCCCCTGCATTTTCGGAGAAACATGTGTCCGTTAAAATGATTAACACAAACTGACACTGCTGTCTCTTGCATTATCAAAAGCAGTAAAAGCACAATTTTCAGTTTTTCAGGGCAGATTGAAGCCTTAAGTGAAATTCCAGCCCTGCAGTGGACGCTTTGTTATAAGAGCTTAAATTAAGACGATGAAAACAGCACCCAGCTGTAGTTTCTCAAATTATTTTAGTGAATTTCTAACTACAGTGAGCCAAATATCAGTCTCTCATTGGATTAGTACAAAAATTTCTTCCTAAAAAAATCCCAAATAAAGCAAAACCCACTGCGATTCCACTTCAGCTCAGACCAGTTTTCTGCATTTATATGTACACCAAAACTCCTGACATGGTATTCACTGCAAAGTGACAGTAAACTCTTCTGATACAGAAACTTTGTTTCACTTCACAGTTACAAGGTTGCTGCTGGGTGTATTTTCCAGAACCTATTACCTCACTGCTAAAGCACTTTCCATGATTTCATCGTTTTTAATAGTAAGGTACCCTTGGTAACTGTGCTCCTACAGCAATACTGATTTTCCCCATATTCAGACGCAGCAATTATTTAAATGTAAAGTTCACCTTACATTTGATCCTTGAAATATCTATGCTGGTTAAATTAGTTAGCATATAGCAACTTTATCAGCCACTTCACACACGCTATCTTGTTCCCCAATTAGAAAGGTATACATACAGTGCGACATTCTCATAAACAGTGGTGTCATGTTAACACTGGTTTTCCAGTACAATTATTTATGCAGAAAATTACACCTGTGTGACAAGTGTTACAGTCTAACAGAACATGCAGAAGATTACACATCGGCCAGAGCTGAACAAAATATAAAAGTCATTCTTACCACCTATGTAATACATTAAGCACAAATGTTTTAGGTGAAGACAAGCCTGGTCGATATGAACTGAATGTAAAAAGAAGATAATAATTAAAACAGTAGTTAAATTAACAGCTATAAATCAAATCAATCAGCTTTTCAAAGTATCTCTTGACTTCCACCACAAAGATACCCCTCAAAATTGACGTTAAGAAAAAAAACACCGTATGAGAACAAATCGCACTGCATATGAAGATGGAGTGTCTGATATCTAACACTGTTAACAAAAGCTGAAAGTTTCAGACAGACCATCACAACTGACATCCTCCTCCCACCTTAACTTCCTTTTCCCTCTAGAAAAGTCTCCTCCCCACTATGCTAGTCTGTCACACAGCAAATAAAAAGTGACGAGTCAACATCCCCGCCGAGCAGAGTATACAGTTTCAGTAAATGCTGGCATCCACATAAAACAAGCCAAGTGAAAAAGGCTCTGCTCTTTTGGATTTTCACTGGCAAGTAAGATCTGCAATAAGCAAAACAATGCAGCTTAGCAAAATATTTTTTCCAGCCGAGAGAAATTCAGCATGAAATGTTTCATAGCAAGTTACAAGGCTACATATATTTTCTGTTCATGTCACTTATCAGCAACAGGATCCTTCACACAGTAAGAGGAAGAAGTGGTAGTACTTACTGGGCAGAAATGTATTTTTTTAAAGCAAATTGAGCTTTTTCACCTGCATTTCTTCACATGAAATTTCAAATCAAACAAACATAATGATTTATCAATGTAATATGTTTTATAATCCATAATTTATAGAGCAGGACCTTTTGGAATTATTAGGAAAATGGTAATATTTGTAATTTGACAGATGGGAGGGATTGGTAGAGCAAAGAAAGCAAAGAAAAGTAGATTTTATTTTGAAAGTCAGCAGAACATTTCAAGGATTCTTAATCAGGGAAAAATGGATTTGTCCATATAATGTCATCACTGAGTATGTGTGTGTGTATATATGTATTTCCTATAGAAGGCACCTACTTTTCTTTGCGTGCATACTGATTTACAATTGGATTACAGGCATTAGGAATGCTTAGAGTACATATGTTTAAAAATACTACTGTTTTTATTTTCCCAAATCCTTACTGTTTTATAAAACTGAATGGCAGACATTAAATCCGAATATCACTAATTTAATACTAAATCTGTTAACCTGTGGGTTATCATCCTGAAGTAAGTTGATGAAGACCCCTGTTCCAGTGTATTTACAAATGACCCCAACTGCACTCATGAAGAGAAACATTAAAAACAACTCATTGGCAGAAGAATATAAATGATTTAGTACAGTCTTGCATGCAATTACTGAAATATAATTCATGAAAATACAAGCAAAATATTTGCTATGTATCAAATTTCAGATATTAAAAGCAAATTTCAAAGTACTTTCAAGCATTACGGGTACCTGTAGCCTACCAAATGTTTTAAAATTCAGACTTACTTGGGAAACCAATTTAATCCCAGATGTTCTGTTTTGGAGTACAGTATCCTTTCCAACATTTCATAAAGTGGTCTCCATGGTAACTCTAAATCATCCCTGGAAAGCAATTCTTTTTTCCTAATAGAAAAAGAAATGAACACTTCAGGATTAAACATTTACATCGACACACTGCAGAATGCCCCAGATCACTGCTCTGAATTATTCTTATCTCCAGCGTTTGGCACAAACTGAAGGAAGGTCAGGCAAGAAGAAAGTTAGCCACTTGCAGCATTTCTGCAGGAACAGAAGCTGTCAAGTCTTCAGGAAAAGTCTGACTAAGTGAAATAAACATTATCAAGTTGTGAGACAGTCTTCATCTTCTCCCTGTTTGAGATTCAGCCTCAACACTTGGCTCTCTGAGATGTCCTAATAGTAAAAATACCTGACATTCTTTCACTTTCAATGCCACTCCTAAAGCTTTGAAAGGGGCAAGGCGTTTGCATAATGAGAACTCTTTTTAACCAACATCATCTGTACAGGGTAGATTAAGTGAAGTAATCTGCAATAGAATATATTATTATATTAAAGCATATAACAACATTAAGCAAGTGAAGTGATCAGCTACTTAGAGAAGAAAGTTTCAGCAGTCAGCAGAAATCTGTACTTACTTTAGCAGGTTTATCAACAGGCGTGCAAATCCTTGCATCATGCTGATCTCCAGTTTTGCAATTGTTACCAACTCATACAACAATTTGATAAAAAGCACATGCTCTTCTCTGCTAAATTTTCTCCCATATAATCGGATGTATCTACAAACAAAATACAAGATGAATCAGCAATATTTTTAAACATTTCCATTTTATCTGAGACCTGAACCAGACCTTGTCCAATTTGCTGTTTAATGAAACAAAAGTAAAACCTAATTCACAAGTCCAACAAATAAGAACCTGAAGATACATAGCAAAGGAAGACTGACAACTGAAAACTAACCACAGAAAAGGAAAAAGAATGAGCAAATAAAGTGTACAATCTTCCGAGATTCTACAAATAGCTTAACTTCATACTCCCACCAGACACCACAGAAGCAAGGATAGTATTCTTTCACCTCAACTCAAAACATACTAGCCATTGAATTAGGTATTTCCATATCCCCATGTATTTATTTCTCTTAAAACAAACAAACAAAAACAACCAACAAAATAACTGTCAAAAGCATCCTTATTATAGTCTATCCTTTTCAGCTGGGGCACTTTAAGGAGGAGACAGGACACAATTCAGAAGCTGATAAAAAAAGTAAGTATCGAGTAAAGTCCAAATCTGATAGCTTCCAATAAGGCTGACCGATTGATTTAGCCACTGAGCTTTGCTGGTGGTGTGTCCCACTGCTATTCCTTCTGTTGACTATTTTAAGAAAGTGTCGATCCATTGAGACTAACTCTGGAAGAAGTGCTTGCTGTTTTCAAATTGAGACCAAAAAACGAAATGTGTTTAAAGTCTTAAAAGAAATTCTGCACCAGTAAAACCTATATAAGGCTCTAGTGCAGCATTTCACATGTCACACAACTATAAATTACTACTCACCTGGGAAGCACACTTCCCTTTTTATTACTGCTCTGATTATTCTTAAAGATTCCTAAGAAATCTTACTAATACACTGTCCTCCAAGTAGCTGTTAGACAAGGCACACAAGATATGAATCCCTAGAAAACAATTTTTTGAGAAGCCTGTTCATTGGGGGTTTTTTTTAAGATTTAGTAGAGCTTGGATTGATTTGTTGCTAAATATACACCAGCAGAGCACCAAGACTTGTTCTGATAATGTGAAGAATGACAGATCTCACACTGCTTATTTGGTAGGCAAGGCAGCACACATTGCAGAATCCTACACTGGAGCCACCACGTGAAAAGATTAGGAGGGAAACATCTCTGAAGGACTCCTACTTGAAAATAATACAGGCTAGGTCATTTAAAGGGACAAACATTAGCAGCTACTGATCTAACAATAAACAACTGTCTTGACTCCTGAATTTGGTTTCTGAATTTGACTCCTGCGATACTAAGGAGTTTAGTTTCATATTGTACCTGTTTTAGTTTCAAATGCTTCATGCTCCTCTGTAATCTTTTACTCCTTGCAGAACTGCCAGTGGGAGAACTGACTACTGGAGAACTAAAATTCAGATCCCTTAATAAAACACACTTGCACGAAGCACACTTCACACAGTGGCACAAGAGCACATGGGATTTGGACTCAACTACTTGAGTACTTTTTTTTCCTACTTCCCCACAGCCCTGTTGCTCAATTTAAAACAAAATTACCTTTGAACCTTCAGTAGCACCCACAGCTAGTAATCTTACCAAAAGGAGTTAGTTTCCTAAAGCATACATATATCAAGACCCCTTGCTCTTTCCTTGCAAGATTTTTTCCAACCTTCTTCCTCCAGTTTCCTTTGAAGATACAGTGGACCAGCTGCAGGGCTCTGGCAAACCCATAATTACCAGTTTTCAGAAAAAGAAAAAAAAAAAAGAAAAACCCAACCAATTCTTCAGCACTTCACTTCCCTTTTCCTTCACTTCCCATTGATTTCAAGGGGAGATTTTTTACATTTGATGGGGAACATTTTCATTAATGTTCATTTGAACATGTTTTACTTACTTCAAATACAGAAGGAAACAAAACATAGGACAATCCACTCTTCTAACAAAGGAACCTGAATTACCTGGATTGGCCAGAAACACTATTTACCTACAGAATTACACCATCAACAGCTGAACACCTACACTCTTCATATGCACAAAATGCACATGCAAAAAGAATCCTCGGGAAAAAAAATGGGTGACACTTGATTTTGTGAGGGCAAACATAAGTATGTAACTTAATCATACTTATTTTAATTGCAATTTCTACCTTCTAAAAGCATACGCTTCTCATACACTGTATAAGAAGAATCCAAAAGGAAAGTATGGGAGCTTTTTCAAGATAAACTGTGTAACAATCAGGACAACGCAAAAACTTTGTAAGCAGACGCAAGGGCTATTCCCAGACTCTCAAAGGAAAAGCACACACCTTGAAAATAGTCTGCTAGACTTAACTGGAGGCATTTTCTATGACCATGAGAGAGATGACCAGCCACACAGTCCTATCACTCCCACTTAAGTCACTGCCCTTAGCCTTCACTTACTATTTAACTAAAAGAGTAAGACAGTGTTTGATGCAATGACCAAACTTTACAGGAGTTTGCCTACAAGAGTGTTTGTACTTTTCATGACAGTACACACATCTTGGAAGGAAAACAGCAACACCAAAGGCTCATTTCACTGTGGAACAGAGGGTTCTGAAATAAAGTTTAACTTTTAATGACTTCCAATCCATTTCATTATCCTTCAGACATATATGCACCTGCATGTACATCTCCACACTCATCATACTAGGCATAAAGTAACAGAGAATACTGGTTTCATTTCTTCATGTATGATTAAAAAAAGTTGCAGAAGCCTGAAAAAATCAGTTTTAACTACAAAGGGACACTATGTTAGAAAACCAATTAATCTGTCAGTGTTGCTATATATAGCAACAACAGAAAAAAACATTTGGCTGGTTACCTTTCTTGACATTTGCTAACAGCAGTTCTATTACACAAAATACCATTTAATTAAGAAACAGGAGTGAAGTACACAGAAACATACTGACACAAAGATGTCACTATGTCCAAGCAGCAGAATGAGATGCCAAATTGCTCGCATATTTACAGCTTCTTTATGTAGGGGGAAGGCAGATTCTTAAACCATCGATTATTTATCTTAATCCAGCTGTGCATTAAGACAAGAACAGAAAATAATTACTTCTAGAAAGGGGTTAATCATGTTTTCCTCAAGATTAAATGAGCAAAATGTAACTGAACAGAACTGCAATATTTTCAGAATATCCTCTCACAAAGGATGAAATATCACTAATTCTAAATAAAAGAATATAGGCAAAACTTCATGAATCCTGAAGGATGCCTAGGGGCTAATCACACAGACACTTGTTCACCATATAAATGATGGCTCTTCAGGAGAAAAAAATACTAATCGGGTTATTTGGGAAAAAATAATTCTAGAACTAAATTGCTGCAAAAGAAAAATTAAGACTTCTCATATGAAGACAGGTAATGCTACTTTTGAGATTATTCTTAAAATCTTAATGCAACTTCCCTTTTGATTGCTCTTTTTAAAAAAAAACACTAAAGGTTGTATGAGCTCTCAACTTTTCTCAGTCAACTGCAAAAAGTATAAATCAACTGTCCTTCATTGTGCAGGTCGACTGGTTTCTGATTTGGAGTTCAGCTATGTGGAGAGAACAAAAAAACCCCCAAGACCCACCCATGCAACCAACCTAAAAAACATGATTAGGAAGTTAAAATTCTGTTTGGGGCTCCATCCCTTCTGCACAGAGTACACGGTCTCTGGAGATTAAAAAAAAAAAAAAGCCCACCACAAAGCCAATTCCTTATTCTAAAAGTATCAGGTATCCAATTTCTCACTCCACAATTACAACAGAGTTATTTTTAGTAAATGTACTATTGTATCAAGTGGATATCCTAAATTGCCCTATAAAGTTGACTGCTCTGCTACAGTTAAAAATTACCTTCACTTACGAAGCTGAACAGAGCACTCTCCTAAATTCCTAGCTATCTATTTTCATTTCCTCACACACAGGAGAGGATTACGATTGGGTTAAAACTCAGATTTTGACAAATTATGTGAAAAACAATAAATCATGCTCAACAAGACTATTTAAATCACACGTACATGTACACAGTTTACCCACACATCCCTTATGCACTCAAAAGGACAGCTTGTATTTTTCTGATAAAGATGAGGGAAAGAGATGCAAAACAAGATCTATATGCAAGAGCAATTAAAATAATTATGCAAAGTGCCACAGAGATGTTTTTCTTCCTCACTGTAACTTTGTGTCCTGTCACTCTAATTCAAAACAGTTGAGCTGCGTTTTTTCCACACCTTACAGAAAGACAGTTCAATGTCATTTTGCTATAAGCCTGTATCTGACAAGCACATAAAGTAACACTGTCAGGAACAGAAACTGTAGCACTCAGGTCCAAAAACTCTAGGCTTGCTTGGCTATTGAAGTAGAAAGCACAGAAAGACATTTGTGTGTTTTCCAGAATGCAGTGTACACGTACAGTAACTATTCAATGTCCACGTTACACCAACACACTCACCTACAGGCTATGTTCTAAACAACAAAAAAAGTTAAAAAATATATCTGTGCACAAAGTTTCAATTGTCTTTCATGTTTTACATAGAAACAGCAGCCTATTTTTGACCTGGAGACCATAAAGGAATATGACGCAAGCCCATTTAAGCAAGTGATTTTGATGCAACCTGCTTTTTCCCACACGCACCGTAGCAAGTTATACAGCTGAGATTCAGCCTTCTGCTTTCACTACCACATCAGTGTTTTTAAGATACAGATTCTACCAGCCAGAGTCGGTGGAACCTTGGGGTAACAATCACGGATTTAAATGCCAGTCTTTGAGGCAAGCAGTTTTACTTGCATACAAAGTCCCACTAAGTCAGAAGTTACTTAACTAACTGCACTATTCCTGTCTTCACAGGAAAGAAAGTTCTCTCACCACGCTCCACGCATGCATCCCAACCCAAGAACTAGTTCGCATCACTAAATATGATGCATAATTATGCAAATCAGCTTATAGTCATTACATCCGATACACTCCAATTTTGCTGTTTTTTCCCCTACTCAGCCCGTGACAGACAGCTGAAACAGCTGCTCCTAAGACAACTATGTGCAAGTCATGTTTTCAGCTGTTGGGAGTAAAAGAAATACAAGATCTGGGGTTCAGCTGTCGACATGAAACAGTAACCGATACTCAGATTTTTAATTCAAAAAAAGCTTTGAGTTTCACTTTCATTCTTCCAACTCTACAGGGCTTATGCAGGCTGTACAACACTGTGAGTACCTGAGGAGGTGTAACTACACAAGTATATCATCTACAGGCAAGTTTTTTTTCCTTTATTCATTTATACGTACGCACATACTACAATGTTTGTGTTAACATTTGTATCTGTAGAAGAAACAGATTAAAGACATGTCAGCCACAGGTCTGAATTAGAAATTACAACACAGAACACTGTGAGAATACTGGCTTTTCTAATTCAGACACTTGCAAACAAGCTAAGCAGAAATTATACTATTATGAAGATTCTGGGCATTTTTTTCCAATGTGCTATTTATTACAGTTGGCCAGCAGGTGAAAAGGTAGTAAGTTGGTTTGGAGATGAATCACCCACCACCACCAGAATCACAGAATACCAGATAGCAAAACTTTGATTTTATTGTCATTATCCTGAAATTGGACTTAGGTACAACATCAGAACACTGTATGGCTGGAAGTGTTTCATCTGGGCGTAAACTTGCATTAATGTATTTCATCCCACAGAAGTACTTTGTCAAGTTAAACTAAGAAGCAAAACATCTCTCCTGTTAAGTACACCAGCGTATTTTTAAACCAAGCCCACTGTTTCCTTTCCTGCCTACATCCAAGGATATTCTGTCTTGCTGTATCTAATATGCCACAAAGAAATCCTGGGACTAACAGGCATCAGACAAGTTGCACACACACACACACTAAATTAAAACTTCAAAGAGTAGGTGGAAAACCACAAATTAGAGCCTTATGACCTTTCTGTGATTCATCAAGTAGCAAGGCAGCAGTTCTCAATAGGCTAAATTCACTGCCCTGGAGCCTAAACTGGCAACAGCAATTGAGTGAGTAACAGGGAGATCCTAATACAACCCTGCACATTTTCAAACGATTTCTGTGCTGCATTTAGCTGATACCAATCTTCCTCGTAGTAAGAACTACTACAGTTTATTTCAACTTGATTAGTGTACGAAGTTCTACCACAAGTACAAAGGCAACAGGTACCACTGAAACCAGTTTGAGCTAGCAGATGGCTGGGAGGGGGGAGGGAAACAGTATTGAACTGGTTCCAAGCAGGTTCAAACTGTCACATAACGCAAACATGTGAGTCATTTTGCAACTATCAATGTAATTCTATCTAAGAATGCTTCTTGGCAAACATAAAGACACTTACGTTGCATTACAGATTTGACTGTATTAAAATCCCAATTAGTATTTTTTAAAAATTACTTACGTAAGGAGGCAACTTGTAAGTGAAGATCTCAAGAATTGTACAAAAGGCATGTATTTCATCATTCCTAGCACACACAAAACACTGTTTATGAAGGCACACGGGGCATTCAGCAAAAAAACCCACACTAAACAACCACAGAAACATGGTTTACTGATTGAGGCTACGGGAGTCGCTGCCATACAATGCCATTTTCAGTGCCAGGGTGTCCAAAATAGTGGCTATTAAGAACAAAAAATGGATGAGTACACTTTGTAAAGTTCCCCAAGACAAACCTATGTTCTGCTCAGCGTTATCTATGGAACCACCGTGGGTTTATCTGTACTAAAAACACCTCACCGTCACGCAAACACCAGCACAAACTACACCGTGCCACGGCCCAGGCGAGATATTAAGGGCACCAGGGCTGTTTACACAGCATTAAAGCAGAATTTAATCCTGCCAGCACTGAACTAACAGCCAGCCTGCCTCGGGACAGACTCCGTGCCCCCGAGCAGGAGTTGCACAAGCGCTCGGGAAGGCAGGGGGTGAGACAGGTGGCACAGTGTGTATTAAACAAACAACAAACAAACAGCCCACATGAGCGTGATTCACAAAATCCCGAAAGTTTCCGAGCCGGGCGGGCTGCGGGACGCGCAGCCACCTTTGTCCCCGTTTCCCGGGCCCTGCGCAGGGCACGGGCTGAGCCCGCTCACCGGGCAGCTCGGCGGGCACAGGCGGCCCTCGGAGCCCCCCGGCCGGGGCGGGCAGTGCCCGCTCGGCTCCGCGGCGCAGGGCGGGACCGTTAT
>VZRW01006596.1:183427-303699 GCA_013398125.1 Aegotheles bennettii
GCGTACACACACGAGCGCCTTCCCAAGGGGACCCCGCGCGGGCGGGCCCGGGACCCGCCGAGGGCAGCGGGCGGAGCTGGGCTGTCGGTTCAGGATGTGGCGGAGCGGCCGTAACTCCCGCTCGGGGTCAGAGTTCGCTCGCTGCTGTGGCTTTGCGGTTGATTAAACCCCCATCCCATCCCACCCCGCAGTGCCGAACCGAGCCGTTCACCCCCCCGGGGGCGAGGGAAGGGGCTCTCGGGCTGAGCTTCGTGCAGAAATAACTGCTGTGAGGTGGGGCTGGGCTTGGCCTGGGGCTAATTAACCCCGGGGGTTGGCAGCAGATTGTGTGGCTGCCTAAGAGGCTTAATTTGAACTAATAACGCTAGTCAGTGCAGCTCACACCATTGGCCTCGGGTGTGGGATAAAGCTCGCCGTGAATCTGTGATAACGGCACTGATAGCTCTTATCTCCAGCTGGCTCCTAAATATAATTGGTAATTGAATTTCCCCTCAAGAATTACATCGTGACCGTACAACAGCTGCAAACGGATTAGATTTAAAGCTACTGACAAGGGCAAATCCTGTTTTCTGATCTTTATGCTCAAAGTAGCTCTGCTTAGAATTAATAAAAAATAAATATGGCTAATTAAATGGTGAAACATTATGGAGAGGAGGAATGACACAGAAAACCTAAGTGGGATAAGCAAAGGCCAGGATGCTCAGATATTCTCATGGCATTTCCCTTCCATTCATACCATCCTGTTACACGCCCCTTGTACCAGGTATTATTTTTATTTCCAAGCCCACTGCAGCAGGAACGGGACGTTCACCTACACCCACGTGAGCAGAGCCACACCGCTGGGGTTTACAGCCACCAAAGCCATAACCAGCACAACTGGTGCAGGGTTGTTCTGACAAAAAGCACGAATAAATCAGCACTACCCACATAAGGGTTGCCCAGATGCCCAAGGGAGGCTCGGTGCTACTTCATCGCTCCCCCATCAAGCATTTTCTTGTAATATCTTGGGAAAGTGAAAGTCTATAATGACTAAGCACACCAAATAACTCCTTTTCGCAAAGCTTCAGGGAAAGCAATTCCTCCTGGTCACAACTGGATGAGACTGGGGTAAAGCACTTCACTAATTTCCCTTGGCTGAAGTGCTACAAAGGCTGAGCCTTTCCGAGCAGGTATCAGAGAAACAAATTTTTGTCACGTTCCCAGACCTGTATTTTTAATAAGGAAATTATGATGCCTTTGTTTAGTATTCAATACTTCTGAAATGCTCTTTCATTTCTATAAATCTTTGTATCACATAACCTCGTAGATTACGTATATCACCTTTTACATTACAAAATAGTTGGACTTCACTATAATTTTTATAGTGATTTGGAGGGTATTTGTTGACGTGTCTCTCAGTGGTTTACAAGTACATTCTATTGCCTCATATCTACATTATGCAAAACAATTTATAGATTAATTTCTGTCCTTTCTGGCCTGAATTAAAAGTGAAACTTGATTATGGTCAAATTCCTACGGGGCCAAAGTACAGCTTGTTTCAGTCTTTTGTTGGTGAAAACAGGCGTAAGCAAAAGGTGTAAACACTGTGAAATAAACACTGTGAAATTAATGGTTTTATCATCAATTCAGACAAATACAAATTGCATAACTGGTTCAGAAGCTGTAACAAAAAAACCCAATGTTTACATGAAAATATATGTGCATTGAAACTGAAAAATCTAAAATTACTTATTTTCTGTCACACTTCTTTCCTATTTAATTACAATGTCCAAACAGTCATTTCCAGTGTGGTAAAGTGTTTATTAATTTGAAACATGCAGAGTTTGTTTGGACTTGGAGAAAAAAAATAAATTATAGTCCAATTTTCTGAAACTGAAGCTGGCAGATACATAAGGAAATTCAGAACTGCATTCTGTTGCTTTATAGCTACAATATCATGAAAAAAATCCTCCTGCAGTTTCTGCCCTTTTTAGTTAAAACTGAAACTTGATGTTTCACACATTTCTAAGTATTTTGCAATGTGAATAACCACCTCTGACCTCAGGAAGCCTACTTTGTCTCAACCAGCAAGCCTCTTCATCTCCGTCGTACCTTAGACACACAAGTGCCTTCAACCAGGATTAGACACTTACCTTTTGGGGAAAAACGTGCAAAGTATGCCATCATGCCATCAGCACCTCAGGCAGTCATCGTACTAATTCGGCCTCCTCATTCTCAGAAATATAATTCCTGTTTTCAAAACCTGACAAGGAAAAAGGTGATTCTGAGTCCATTTGCAGTAGTAAACGTACATATAGTACTTGCATTTTCAAAGTATTTTCTACTTATTGATTCATTTACTAATTACATCTACTAATTATTAAAAAACTAATCTCCTCCCCCCCAGTATGCTGGCATTCTGCTATTTAAAAGACAAAAAAAAAGATACGTTTTGCCAAGTGAGTCAAAAATAAATTTGTTCTTCAAGTTTGTGGTATGTTTTGGCTGCAACAGTGTGTAAAAGCACATTTGGTTCCCGAGTCATACGATGAAGGACTAGCTTTCATAACAAGGAACCCGTCTGTGCTACTTGCATCAACAGCTTCTTCCTCTCTTATTAAGTAGGAGGAATACGAATTGAGAGCAACCCAAATATGGTTGCCACCTGTTGGTTTTGGCATTAAATCTTGAGAACTGATGAATCCAAGTGTTGTAGTTGTGAAAAAAAATACAATCTTTCCATTCATGAGAAATTTTGATGTTTAACAGTGGCTGAAGTCACATTGCACATTGTTCACACATTCTCCTGTTGGACGGCTTGCTGCCCCAGGTCAGCTAACACCAGCACTGTCATCGGTATTTAGGAAACTTGTCACTCAGCCTTAACTGTGGTTCCCACTATCTTGGCTCTCAAGCAACTACTTCTCCCATATAGACATTTTGCTTAGTGACCCATCTGCCCTTTCTCTTGTAATTTAAAAATTGAAATTTTTTTTGAGTGAGAGACCTATATATTTTACATTTTGGAAATGCCCACCCAATCCTTCATATTATCTATATCATACCTCTCCTGGTGACCCCCCCATATCTCAAAGAGCCCTGTTACAAAAATAAAGAGGAATAGTTTGTTTTTTGATGTCAGTGATGAGGATCTGCGAATCTTCTCTTATCCCGGTGTTTCTAAATTGGTCAGTCACCCACAGCAAGCACCAAAAGAGATCAGAGGGTGACAAAGCTGCTGTCATCCTGCTCACCAACTTTCAGGCAAGGTGGCAGTAACTTTCTTTCTCCAAAAAGAAGTATCTGTGATTACTAGCTGCAAGTCTTTAGTCTAAATAAGGGCATTTTCATTGCAAGGAGGTGCTCCATCCCCTCAGGATGGGGACATAGGAAGAGCCTGTAATTACAGCACGCTGTGAAAGCGTTCACTCCCCTGCCCCTGGGAAACTGAGTTGCTCTAAAGATTTTGGGTAGTAGCAGTTCCTTGTGTGATATAAACAGTGAAGAGCAGTAATTACAGCTGCTCTGCTCCCCTCCTGCCCCTAGGAACTCAACTGCAGTTATTACTTTCTTGAGAAACAAGGAGCAAGATGGCAGTAGGTAGGATTAGTCAGTCTTACCAATCTTCTGAAGCATGTGAATGCAATTTAAATCACTGGTTTTAAGCCAGAGAAACAGAAATGCTGGTTTTAAAAATAACATATCTGTGCTGGTTTGCTAGAAAATCTCATCTGGAGACACGTGACTGCCTTTGCCTTGTTAAAAAAAATATATGAGAAACACTGTTCTACCTAAATACAGAGAAAATTTTCATGAGCCAGAAGACTACAACTTAGCAACACACCTATTACATAAACTTCTATTTTACAGAAAGTTGGAGGGTGGGGGCAAGAGTGATTCCAGTATCTGAACGAGGTGCCAAGGAACTTCAGCTTCCTGTATAGTATGGGACAAAAATAGGTTCTTCTAAAGCGTGATTCAGAGTAACTAATTTTAGGTGCCTAAAATAAGACTGTCTAAATACTCTGTTACATGTTTCAAGTTGGATGGGGAGGCGGATTCAGTATCACCTAAAGGACTATTCTGAACACTGATATTGCTGTTTCTGTAACGCCTGTTTAGATTCGTATGTTCTAATATAAGTGGGAATTTCTCAGTTTAGCCTGTATTGAACAGAAATAAAATGGACTGGTGGAGGGGTTAAATTGTTAATATAGGCACCTGTATAATTTGTAAAACTCTACTATATAGACAAGGCTGACCTAATATGTGCAACACTGTTGTCCTTCATCTTACATTCTTCCTGGTTCTGTTTGTGAGAGTTCAGGCTCCATCGTCAATTATCTCAATTCACAATATATTATTTGGCCTCTTCTCTTTCCCAGCTAAATTTAGTGGGTTACTGTTCTTACAGAGGTGGACACTGTTTATACAAAAACAGGACCAAAATCCTCCTTGGTGAAATAAATTAATTTATAGCAAAATTTGTTTTCCCTCTCCACTCCTTGGATTTGTTCTCTTTAGGTGTCTTATTGCCTAAGGTTTGGAAAGCAAAATCATCTCAAATCCACACAAGAGAACCTGGCTTTGAGAGCCTGTTTCCTCTACATATCTGAAACTCCTGAAGATATCTCTGGAAACTATTGTGCCTGCAGGGAGAAAAAGTAATAAACTTGAGCCTCATTATAGGATCTTACTGCTGATTTCATTCCAAATTACTCACAGCTCTTTGAAATAAACAATAATTCCTTGAATATGAAATAAATGCAGCCAACTCTGGGGAAAGAGATGTTACTTTTTTTTTTCCTCTTAAGGCACTGAGATGGATTTTTCTGTCCCACTGTCTTGCCAAACAGAAACCAGCTGCAGAGGAGCATGTGATGGCAGTGAATGTGCAAAGGTCGATTCTAGGGACTCTGCTGTTCTAGGAAATCAAGGAAACAGTCCCTTGGCAGCCTGCAGTCACTTGGATAGGAACTGCTCATTACAGACGTTGCAGTTTCATGCAGCTACTCTGTTTGCCAAAGCAGAATTGCGGCAGACCTTACCCATGTGCTTGAGTAGCTGATGGTATTTTTTTCAGTGGTGAATGCATCTGTAGCATTTTCATCTGCAGTCCTCTGTTCTCTGGTTTGTCTGTTCATTTCTCTCATTTCAGTCTCCTTCTAATTTTTAGGTTAGCAAAACAGCAACTATATGTAACTTTTCTGGGCAGGATTTATCTTTCGAAATAAGAACAATCTGTGAAATACCAACTTGTTTGATGGTATCCTGCTTCATGAATAGTCCCATTGAGTTCGGTGGGGTATCACACACGGCAGTGTGCTTCTTCGCATTAAAAGATTATAAATATTTTCTTTTAGAAAAGCCTTCAAAGCCCATTTGTATATCACAGATGGATGGAACCTGTGAACAGGTACTCTTTATCCTAAAATATCTGCAGTCCCTCCTCTTTTGAATTAGGCATTAGCTGAAAATGTAAGGTCTTCATGTTGTTCCACTTAAGAGAAGAAATTACCAATGTCAATTTAGAAAAAAAGTGCAAATTCTGTTTTCCCAACTCAGGATAAATCGAGTAACAGCCAAAAACCTTTCTTCAGGCTTCCAACCTTGTTTCAAGCAGCATTCAGCACAAATAATTGTTGTGTTTATCACAGCCATAGCTCAAGTGGTTGTCCAGGCTTTATGGGTGGATTGTGTGTTCACTGTTTCGACATGTGAATCAGAAATATTTAAATATTTATGAGCTCTGGAAGAGAGGTAAGCTCACTTAAATATTCCCTTAAGCAACCAATCCTTTCTCTCCCTCTAAAGAATTATTTATACTTTGCTTCTGGCTGCATGGTTCTATGCATTGAATCTGCATGCTAGACTTTTTGGCTCATTTCTAAAGCAGCAGCTTCTCTCATGGGGTATGATGGAGACATCCAGCAGATTAACAAACCTTTGAAAGGATCACGTGGAACAAGCTCAGAGCTGTCTAGCATGTGTTTGGTCTAACGTGGTAAGTTGTTTATGCTCATATCCTAGTAACACAGGTATAATAAGCATAATTGTGCCAGGGACATGATTATAGCAATGCAGGTCCTGCTGACTAAAACTGGGTTTCAAGGTACTGTAAATTGGTGGGGTTTATTATTGTATCAGGTGTCCTGTTGAGAAGAGTTCAAGGTGAAACAATGACTGTAAATGAACACTTTGTAACAACCTTGGAAATGTAACTGTCAAAAATGCCATTTAGGGTAGGAGGAATGTTCTAATTAAGGAACACAATAGGACTGTAAATTCAGAGAAACCCCAGGGAGAGGGAGAAGTTGCTTCTGCCACATTTGTATATTGTAACTTAAAGACCAAGCCCAGTAGAAAGCTGAGCCATATTTAGCATGAAGCCAGAAGCTGCCCTTCTGCTGGGCAAAGTACCAAGAACTGGGTGAAAGAAATAAGGAAGCTTAAAAAACTCAAGTCAAAAAGAGAATCTGTCTCGAACAAAAAGAGCAGAAAAAATAGCTTGTAGTCTCAAAAGAGAACTCTGCAGGACAATGCAGTAGGCGTTAACTGTTATTTCCTCAGACAGATAGTGATAGCACTATCTACAACCCCCATGTGTTTTCTTTTTCGGTAACATTGCAGTGGATGAATACAGAATCTGATTCATGTTTTCTTGGCTTTGCCAAATACGTGCTTAAATCCTATAAACATGCTATGAATTAATCTGTCCAATGAGACATAGTTGGAAAAATGGTTGTCCTTGGAGATTCCAGCCCTGGAATTGGTCATCAGCATCTGAAATGGTATCAGTAGGAGGCCTGACAGGCTCTGAAATAAGGAGAAATTGGGTCAGAGCCACTCTGCTTATCCCCAGCAAATGAACACCTCTGAAAAGCAGGACATTTTGAAGTTGGGAGGAAAGGGAATTTGGGGTGGTGTTAGGGGTTGTTTTCCCTCTCCACTCCTTGGATTTGTTCTCTTTAGGTGTCTTATTGCCTGGTAATAAAGTGTTACAAAATAGGGATCACTTTCTGATCCTAACAGAGCCTCCAACAGCTTGATGTGCTTTGGCTGCCAAGCACAACACCTCTGCGTCACATCAGCTGCAGCACTTGCTCTGTAGGCTACAAGAATGGCTATACCAGCCAAGACCATCAGCTCTGTGTAACTAATGCTGTCATGCCTCTGCTCAAAATGTGGGATAGCATCCTCCAGCTCTCCAGGGGCTTTTCAGGGAGCAGTTGGTACCAGCAGGGTTGCTTTGTTCAGTATTTCCTTCTGGTTCCCTTATTTTGAATTTTTTAAGTGTAGATATTCACCTCTTTTCTCATTAGATTCCTGGGCTCTGTGCCTTTCTCTCTCCTGCCCACGCAAACATTTCTTTTTTCCAGGAAAGCTTTCCATCTTTTTAAGGCTGACCTCAGTCTTTGCTCAGTCAGTCTTTGCTGCGGAAATGAACAAGAACAATTTCCTGTGACAAGACTAAAGCTAAGAACTAAAGACTAAGAACTGGACGTGCATACAATTTGAGTGTACAATGTATAATCTCCATTTTCTTCAGTTCACAGACAGACATGCTGAGTCACAGGCTATTTTGTTGTGTTTAATAGTGCTAAATTATTTTTTCATCCCCTCATTCATCTGCTTTTTAAGCTCATTATGTTTTGGCATCAATGTTCTGCAGCCACAGTTTCTGATTCATGCATAGTGTGAAAAGTTGTTCCCTTTTGTTAGTTATAAACTCATTACCCTGTAATTGTTTGATGACCACAAGTCCTCATCCATGAGAAATAATGAGACCTATTCACCATTTATGATTATACAGACGTGTGTGGTTTCCTCTGCTGGACAGATTAATATTATTCTGTCTCAAGAAGACAGGCAAATATTAGTTTATTTAGTCTCTCTTCATATGAAGCTGTTACAGGCTTCAGATCATCCTTACTGATTTTGTCTGCTGCCTTTTCTGTTGTTTTGAGGTAAGGAATCTCTGGAACAGGATATTTGGTACAGCCAGGGTTTGCAAAGTGACCTGAGGGTATTTTCTGTTTTGCTCTCTGTTAACGTTCTTCTGAAGGTTTTTCTTGACAGCCACTGAGTATTACACTGATCCTCTCATAAAACTATTCACAGTAACTACAGAATCTCTTTCTTGAATAATAAACAGCTCATCCAGAAACCACCACCCTGCTTGCATAGTTTGGTGTGCTTTTGCTCTGCGCATTACTTTGTTTAATAACACTGGATTTAGTCTGTTTCTTTAATGCCCAGTCATTTAGTGTAACAAGATACTTCTGTAGCTCTTTGCAGTGGCACTTGCTTTTACTGCCCGGAGTAATGTAATACAGGATTTTGCCAAAAGCTCTTTAAAAATCCAGAAACACTATCAATCAGATCACCCTTTTCCACATCAGCACTGATTTCTCAAAAGCATTCAAGTTGAATTGAAACATGAATTCTTGCTACAAAAATCATGCTGATCTCTCCCATTTTATCAGAACTACTGGGTTGGATCAGGAAGGTGGCATCAAGGTAGTATAAGAATGCATGAAAGTTTGGGTCCGACAGCAGCAACCTTTTTATCTGTGCCTAAACCCTGTTCAGCTGGGATGAAAGAAAGGGCACAAAAGGCCCTGATGTAGAGGTCTGTTTCATTACCTTTGGCATGCATTAGGTCTTGCCTGCTGCATCTAGATAATGTGATGTGTGTTTCTAGAGCTTCTTCCTTCATCCAGATGCTGTTTTTCACCAAATGTGTCACAAGTTAATGTCTTTGAAACATAGTCCCTTCATTTGATTGAAGTAGGCCAGCAGATTCAAACTTGGAGGAAGATACGTGAGGTTGACAGGCAGATGGACACGAGTGCATAAACATGGTTTCCTCAGGAAAGAACTGTTATTCTTATCAGCTTACTCTTACCAATACAACATCCTGTACCAGGGAACTATCAACAGGGACTAGAAGAACCATCTGAAGCCATCTGAGAGTTTTCTTGCATTACAATATAGGCAGTATCTATAATCTTACTGCCTTTCATGCTTTCTCTCTTTTTTATCTTAGCAAGGTGAACATATCAACGTTTTCATTGCTATTATTAATTTACCATTTATTTTTCCAGCAGAAATAACAACTCAATGTAGAAGTTTAAGGAGGCAGTACTATGGGAGCTTAAAGTAAATGCTTGGAACAGGCTATTCACTTTCCCAGAGAATGTCTGAATTAAAATTACAATATTTTTCCTAAATATAAGAAGCTATAAGAACCCTCCCCACTCCACCAGTGCCAGTTGCTTGGCCATCACTCGTTCTCAGATATCCCTGTAATAAAGCAGATAGTTCATTTAATCTATTTCAATATTAAGTGTAACTTAAGCTTTTGATGTTATCCAGTTCCAAGAATTGAAGCAGTAATCAATTCAGCAAAACTTGACTGAAATGCTTGATGACACAGGCTGAACTAATACATTTCAAGATTCTGAAATACTAATTAAGGTTTCTCTTTGTTGCTTTTGAGAAGAAATAGTGGGCTAATGCAGTTAATGAAAATGAATCAAATAGTTTCACAGAACTGCAAAATGTAATAGCTATCAACCCACCTCCATTATAAACCATTCCTTTACCAACCCACACTCTTTTGTGCTTTCTTACATCTTTTATATAGTCCTAAATCCTCCACAAAATCTGACATCATTGTTCAAGTGGCTGTGGGAAGGGTGATGTTTAAATTTCCCAAATTTCAATGGGAATAAAGAACTAACCGTCTTAAATGACCACATCTCCTCCTCCTCAGCATGTTGCATAAGAAGAGAACATACAACCACCAGCAGCATCTCACTCAATGTTTTCCCAAAATTTTAATGCATTTCCTGTGAGTGGAGATTTCATAAATCAAACATCAGACAAATCTGCTTTCTATCAAACCATGTGACTAAGGCTT
Organism: Aegotheles bennettii; assembly: GCA_013398125.1. Classification (NCBI taxonomy): domain Eukaryota; kingdom Metazoa; phylum Chordata; class Aves; order Caprimulgiformes; family Aegothelidae; genus Aegotheles; species Aegotheles bennettii. Next base: position 193,332 of record VZRW01006596.1, read on the forward strand.
CTGTGTTCCTTCTGAGTGTAAGAGGATGGCCTGGGCTTCCCTTCTTCACCGAGCCCCAATACTTTCACACTTTCTCTCTTGCCCTTTGGAGCTCCCTGATGTCTCCAGTAAAACCTCAGGAAGCTCAACATTTCAGATTTTTAAATAATAAAACAGAGATCACAAAGACAATGCCAAAAGAGCAGCTTGCTAAATTGAAGAAATTTAACATTCCATTTGCATGCAGAATAAACTTTCTCCTGAACAACAGTGCTTTTATGTGTTTGTTAATTTAGGAGCTAATCTAATTTGCATAAAACTCCTAGGTCTTGGCTTCACAAAATTAAAATATTATGGTTAAATTGCTCCTTTGTTCACAAACTCTTTATGAAGTCAAGTTATACATATCTTCTGTAATGAAATGATACCCAGTGAATTTAAATCCTTGCAGGCATTATAGTAGGTGGGTTTGTTTAGATTTAATCATCAAACCAACACACTCTCAATCCATCAGGCCAGCACAGGACTGCCAGACTTAACCCCAGATTGTACCCTCTGATTCTTATGCGTTACAACTCAATAGTATAACTTTATCAGTCACATTTTTGTTCAAGGTGGAACTTTTTGCTATGGGATAGAATATAGTTCATATTCTCATGTTTTAGTTACCAAAATTTCATGATTTAAGAGAACTTTGGAGTGATGATACAAGTCTTCAGGGCTGATGTCCTCATACTAAGCATTTATTTTTACCTAGCAGTTTAGTTCCTTATTATGTTTTTAGATTAAAATTTTTACTACTACTAACTAGAACTGATTTACCTAAATATTCTTTCTTCTTATGTATCAGTGAAAATCAGTTTTTTAAAGCTTAATTTAGACTGAAAAAACTGAACCTTATTTTTGTGTGGTTTTGTTGGTGGAGTTCTAGTGGTTTATTGCCTTAGATCTTTACGTGGAGGAGTGTTAAGCAAACTAAGGACTTTGACATGGCAATGATAAAAAATGCTAGACAAAAGTTCAGTTTCAACAAATATTCACATCTCTATATGATTGCAAACAAAACTATCAAGCTGTGAATGGGATCACAAGCAAAACAACCTCAGGGATTACTGCCTTAATTTAATAAAAGCTTATTTCAAAGAAAAATACAGTTGATAGCTCTTCATGCCTTCGACAGAATCAGGATGCAGTGAATTAGGGCTGTAATAAAACAAGGAGTCTTCCATGCAATTTGCTGTACGAAAGCATGGTTGTTCTACATGTGGGCTCTCAGAATAACCGTTCAAAAAAGCACAGAGTAACACAAAATCTACACAATGTAGTGTAGCCACAGCAAAATAATTGTCTCACAATTTTGTATCTGTCACCATATAACTTGTGTTACTTTATGTAAGCAGTCCATGATTTTAGAGCACAGGAGGGACAAATTTAGGTCCCATTCACACAAAGTTTGGCTGCAGTCCTGTCATCTGAGCTGTGTGGGCATGACCCTTTCACTGCACAATGCTCTGCTTGCTTCAGTTGGCCTCTGCACAGGTGTCTGGGCCCTCCCACACAGATCAGATTGCCGGATTTGGATCTTGCATTGTAAATGGGTCAGGAGACAACATTGCAACCAGGTCACCTACCTGTATTATGGGTATACTGTAGATTCATCTATAACAAATTTAATCAGTCAACCACCCAGCAAATATTTTAGCAATTGTTATTTTTGCCCTTACATTATTACTTCAACAATGTTTCCTTTTTATTTTTCCCGAAGGGTAAACAAGTCCTCTTTCAAAACTGAACGCAGTGCTTCCTTCAACCATTCTGTTAGTTTTTTTGGCTAGGTTACACAGTAAGAGTCGCAATATAAGTATCCAGGTAGATCATCCTCAAACATTTTATGAAATTTACATGCTTGAATTTCAAATTTTGCAGTTTTACATTAAGAAGTAATTTTTTGCTTATGATGCAGCTAAAAAAACCAGCTTCCTCCTATGTTGTTCTAGTTCAACATGAGGCTTCCTTTTTGCGAAACACTACTTTGGTTTTTGGCTTGTTAATTTGTATCCAGATGCTCTCTCTGAACAGACATTTTTTTCTACACTTTTCTACAAAGTGCTTAGACTCTGATATATGAATATACCATAAGAAAGGTATATGAAGCCTAAATCTTTACTTCAGTTGACACTTTTACCATAATTCCACTGGATTTTTTAATTTCCTCTAAATAAGCTGACTCGTGGCTATTGGTAATGGTGTTAGCATAACCCTTACAGGCTAGGAACACTTCATTGTCTTGTCCTAAAGCTTAAGGAACAAAAGCTTTTTCATGTTTATTTCTGCATGATTGAAACATTTCTATTCAGTAGTTCTACAACAAGCCACTGTTTTGTATCTTTTACAGAAGAAATCAGACGAAGGCTCTTCAACAATCCCCCTGTGTGCCTGCCTTGCCCTTCAGGCTTCTAAGTCTATTCTTCAGTGTTTAAGAGGACAAGACAACTCTGATAGTCTGTAATCTGCAAATAGGGGAAAAAATGGGATAAAGTGAGGCCATCCCTTATTTCACAGTTGGTCAAAATTCAGCCTTCAAAAAATTTTTAGTGTATTTAGATACGATGAAGATAAGGACTGCAAAATAAAGACCCTGAAGAAGCTTGTACAACTTTGAAATCTGTAAAGCTGAAAATCATATTAATTTTTATTCAGAAATGAAATAATGAGTGAATGCAATTTAGAATAAGAAAAAGTGATAAGGGAACAAGGAAAAGAAAAAGGCCACTGAAGAAGGAAGTTCGTAATTTTGCTTGAGGAAGTAAACACAAAGAAAGGTAGGGCATTATTTCAAAGGCTAGAAGAGACGGGTATGAAACAAGCAGAAAAGAAATGCTAGAAAGGTCAAACTAAACTTATGTAGCTTCTAACTTCTGTCCTAGGTACTCAGTGTTCCCTAGGTAACAGCAATAACCAGGCAACAGCAGCAGCAGCTCCTTTTATAGAGAAGTTTTGGTACCCTTTGGGAAACCACTCATTGAAATCAGCTGGGGACTGTTTGCAAATGAGTCAGGTTTCAAATTTGGTACAGAGAAAGAGAGATGTGATGAAACAAAGTTGCACGAATACTAAAGATGCTAAATAAAATGTATAGCTAAAGATAGCTAGCAAGCCAATGGTTGAGAGGTAGGGGTGAACTCCAAAGAAGAGTCAGGAATGTTAATAGTTTGTAGATTATGCAAGAAACTCTATAAAAAGGTACTAGGAGAGCAGAAATGCAACCATGGACAGGTCTGAGGAGGAGCCATGTTAAATTAAAACAGTGCAGAAAAATAGCAGCATAGTTACAAGTTGAAGGATGAATTAAGACAGCAAGGTGGGAGGTTATGTACCTGATGGGACATCTGCGTGAACACCAAAGACAGTAGTTTTAGGAGGACAAAACATCAAGTAGATAGGGTGGTGTGTGGTGACAGCTACATAGAAAGCACAAGCAGTGGGTATTGAAAGAAAAAAAGGTTTTAATTGTTTCCAAACTATTCTGTGCTGGAGATGAGCAACATAACACAACTTTCAGCTAACTTTGATTTAACAACCAAAACAAAAGCTCAATAAATAAAAGATTCTTTTATCAAAACCTTTTTGTTGATAGTGGTCAGTGTCAAGGGCACTAACAGGTCTTGTTGTTCTGACCAGCCTCACCTGGGACCCAACCACACCCTTGGCTGGGTGTGGAGCTCCATTTAAATTCAGGGCTGAGCACACCCACTTCCTCTAAATCACAGGAAGATTAGTCTTTAGTTGTGTCTTCGACCTTGCTCCTTGGCTCCACCTTGCCTCTATATTGTTGATGTGTTTCTAGTCTAGTCTTCTACTGCTCCTGGATGGAACCTGCTGCCACCCCTTGGCTCTGCCTGCCCTGTTCAGGTACTGTGGGACTCTGTCCCTTATATGCTAGGGCTACCCTCAGCTCCTCCCATAGCTATGCTTGTGCTCTTCCTTGATGTTTGGCTGCAGTGGCACCATTGCAGGTTTTTGGTGTTTTCCAATAATAATATTCTTTACTATATCCTTTTTTTATGCTGTGATTAAAAACAGGGTAGCAGGAAAATTTTACTGCAATTGGAGCAAGTACTGGGATAAGTTTTTAAAGGCTCAACATTTAGAGGCAGATAACCTAGTGGTGAAATCAGTCCTATCTACAATAGTTTTGCCCAACTGCAAAAAAAAACAAAAGAGTGCCAAGTAAAGCACCTTTCTAGGTAGCTTTCAGAATAAAGAAGCCATTCTGTACAAGCTTAAATTGCAGTTAAAGTTGTTCCTAGATAACACTGTGCTGGGAGTGAAAGTTAATCTGTGTATCAGAAGTGAGAACGCAAAACAATGTCTTCTGAAAGAGAAATGGAGGAATAAAAGCTGGCTAGCATGTACCTGACTTGACAAGGATATGTAGTGACCAGAAAAAAAAGTGAAAGTAATATGGTGAAATAGGAGATGAAGCTTAAAAAGCAACTGCTCTAAGCATAGTAAAGGCCTGGGCAAACTGGCACCATAATGGGCACCACTGGAATTCACTGCAGTCTGGAACCTCTCACTCAGATATTAACCACAACTGTTGTGGCTTTGTTTTAGTAATAAAAAGGTCACCCTTATTTACTGAGTAGCAAACTGAAGCCAACATGTGGTAATAGCTCAGCTGGCAGCAGTATGAAAGACTGTGTTTTATCTCCAGATGATCTACAGGTGTTGTGGTAGTATACATTCCAATCATCCTCAAGTTCATCCTAAAGGGGCAATAATTGGTTTGTTGCAGGAAATGTTTATAATCTCTTGCAGTCCTCTGCAGTATAATCAAGGAAAATATTTTGTGCCTTAACGGATGTAGGTGTTCAGCATTTTTCACCATTGGCCGTAGTTTTAGGAAGTGCAACCAGCTGATTCTTCTTAGGTCAACCACCTTAGAGCAAAGGGCTGACAGTGAGGGGGGTTCAGAACTCCATTGACTTCATAGAGATTGTCGACTTTTCTTGATAATGTATGCTAAAGCTCTCTTGCTAATTAGGGTATTGGAATACTGTTTGACTACTGATATTGATTAATTGGACTGTAAAATATTAGGTGTTTCATGGTATCATCTTCTGCAATGTTTCAGGCTCTGCATGGTATCTCTGCTACTTCTCATGAAATAATGAGAAACTTGGCCTCATCTAGGGAAAGAGTGACAAGATGTTCTTTTGGCAAGTGGTAAGGGGGAAAAAAACCCTCTTAAACTGACTTTCCTGAAAAAGAACAATACCATAGAATCATTAAGGCTGGAAGAGACCTTAAAGATCATCCAGTCCAACCCCTACCTACATCACCATTAAACCACATCACCCAGCACTGCATCCAGATGCCCCTTGAACACCTCCAGGGAGGGTGACTCCATCACCTCTCTGGGCAACCTATTCCAATACCCCATCACCCTTACAGGGAAATTTTTTTTGCTAATGTCCAATCTGAATCCCCTCTGTTGCAATTTAAAGCTGTTTCCTCTTGTCCTTTCACTATAGACACAGAAGAGACTGACCCCTGCCTCCCTACAAACCTTCTTTTAAGTAGTTGTAGAGAGTGATGAGGCCCCTCCTGAGCCTCCTCTTCTCTAGACAGGAGATGAGTACCTCTGAGCCAGAAAGCTCTCAAGGGCAGTGACAAGAATGGATTCTGATCCTGAGAAGGATCCAGGGCAAATATGAGGAGACCTGAGTGACATCAAGAAAACCCACTCGAAAGGTCAAAGATTCTCTTGATAATATAAAGGTTGCCATTGCCAGTACTGGAATCCGCAGATAGCAAAGTGTAATTGCTACCATACTAAGCTCTGGTTTCAAGGATTGCATGACAATGCTTTATACTATAAATAGGCTGCTATTGTAAATTTATTTTTTGCCATCTTGCTCTTCACTGCTGATAGATGGCAGCAAATGACAAAAGATTTTCAGTCTACTGCATTCTGCTCCTTCTTTCATAGAATCCTCCTTTTTAAAAACAAAATGGTGCTGATTCCACAGGAGCAAAATGTATGACCCCTGTAAAAGGCAAAGGTTTGATTTAATACGTTATATAATTAAAGTAAATGATGAAATTTTGCCCACTGTGTTCCAATTCCCTGTGACACTGGAAGCTTTCTGATTCTGTGTGAATATTTTTGTTCTGCACCAAACTGAATGTTTGTTTCTCTAGTTACTTGATGTGTCTCAGAAAAGCAGCTTTATTTTTTTCTAGGTCTTGATCTATTTATAACTTCCCTTTAGTCCTGAGATGCAAACCTGTAAACAACTCGGGTTATGCTGCATTACAGCTAGGGCAAGAAGTGGTGGTGAAATTGCCCCTTGGAGAAAACCAATAAAATAATTATTTTGTGGGTTTTTTTATGGTTGAGTCGCAGTCAACTTGCCACTTTACCTGGTTGGTAAGAGAAAGCTGAGCTCATCTTCTGAGGTTGGTTAAATGTTGTTTCTAGTGTAGAATTCCACCTGAAGACACTTAGATTTTTAAAAGAGCAAATGAGGGCTGGGGGGAGAGTAGGGGTAACTGCAAGAAGCCATTGAATACTCCAGAGACAAGTCTTTGTGGCATCCAGTTGGAGACTCGGCTTACTAAACCACCAGCTTCTGGCCTGTATTTTTGCACGTGTAGTATCTACATACAAGAAGTTAGGTGCAGACACTTCTGGAAAGGCTTGCTGGTGGAAACATTGGCACCAATAGCTATCACTGGAGGTCTGGTGAGTAGGTTGTGTGGTGAGCTTCCCACCTCCAAGGGCTGCTGAGGAGCCCCTTGCTGGCTTCGGCTCAGCACAGGGGTGGGAAGGGGAAGACGAATGAGCTTTTTAATGTTTTGGGTGAGAGCTTCAGCGACCTGGAGGTGTGAGAACAGTCAGGGAGGGGATGTCCAAGGTGAACTTGGTGGGGTTTTTGTATGTTTTAGCTTTCAAGTACTTAACTTTCCACCTTATGCTCAGACTCACCTCATTCCGCCACGCATGGCCAGTGATTTTTTCGTTTCGGTGATGATTGTAAATCCCTGGAAAGGGCTGATGCTGGTTACCTGCCATGGGACACCCGAGGGGGGGTGCCTCGCCCAGACCCCTGTCCTCTCGGCGTTCCTGACCCCACACCAAGCGGGAGGCGATCCCAAATCGCCTCCGTGAGGGCTCGGTGAGTGCCCGCCACACGCCGCTGGCTGCAGCTCCCGACCCAGGCGGTGAGGGCGGGCTGTTCCCCGAGCGGCGGCTCCTCCCGTCCCCTCAGGGCTCAGCTTGGGGTGTCCTGTGTGTGTGTGTGCCCCCCACTCCGCCCCCGGAGCGCCTCAGTGCGGCGGCCGCTTACGCGGGAAGCTTGAGCCTTGCGCGCTCCCGTCCGGGCCCCGCTCGGCCTTGGCCGGAGGGCAGCGAGCGAGCGACGCGACAGCGGCTTCTTCACCCGCCGGCCGGCTGCCATGTCTGCCCTGGCGAAGGCGTCCGGGGCGCTCAAGTCGGTGGATTACGAAGTGTTCGGACGAGTGCAAGGTAAAGCCGGGCTCGGCGCGGCGGTTGGCGGGCGGCGCATGCGCGCGGGGCCGGGCCGTGAGGGGAGAGAGGGGTCGGGTGTGAGGGGAGCGGGGCCGCCGGCTGCTCCCGGGCGGGAAGGGGCGAGAAGGGCTGTAAATGTGCCCCCCCCCGCTGCAAGGGAGGCCTGGGGGGACAGGCCGGGCTGTTGTGTGGAAAGCGCTCCCCGTATTCACGTTTGTGCAGGGAATGCCCTGTGTCCGTGTCCACACACCACCCCCCCCCCGGTTGGCAGCGACGCTTTGAAGTAAAAACGAAGTCAAAGGCAATCCCCATCCTGTATTATCTTCATTAAACCAAGCTACACGCGCTGGCAGTGTTAATTAGAGTAATTTGTCGAAGGGAGGAGGGCTCAAGGCCACCCAAATCCTGTGGAGTTTGCCCCATGTAACACTTCATAACTGAAACTCTCGTGTGTGGTTTTACCTTAAACTAAATTCCCGATTTCAAATGATTTTAACGTCTTCCTCTTTCTCTCGTAGGTGTCTGTTTCAGGATGGTAAGGCCATGTCTGGTTGCCAGGTCTGCTTTACACTATCGTATTCCCAGGGCTAAAAATAGGGCAGCGAGTCCACAGAGTACAAACAGAACCAGCTCTCGGTTCTGGGTTGGGTGGATTTAAACAGAAAAAAGCCCTGTTTTATGTTACTGTTATATTAAAATGGATGTTTAAAAGCTTACTAATGTGTTGATTGTTTGTATAGTATCTAGATATTTCATTTGGGTTGCTTGTGACCAAATGCCACGAGAGCATTGTAACGTATTAATTAACCTTCAGAAAAGTTAAATCAGAAGTTCTTGATATTGGCTTCTGGAACAATTTGTTCCTCTTCAATTTTTATTAATGGCAATTATAGTACCACTATTTAAAGAAGCTTATTGTGTTTCCTTGTAATGGTGTGCTACACACCTGTGGCTCATATCCCAGTAAAACATCTCTACCAGCTCTGAACATGCAGCAAGTAGTTTTGTATTTCACAGGAAACAAGAAGACACATTTCAAATAAGAATGTTCTTTTTATTCGTCTGAATAAATAGTGGGCCATGCTTGATGCTAGACCTAAAAGTTTTTATGCATCATGTGAAATAGTGCAAAATGGAAATAGAGGATTACAATGTCATATGTCTTAAATGTAATTACTTTATCAAGTGGAAGGTGTATGTCCACACGTTATGTGCTAGGCAGGTGCAAGCTTGCTCTGCTTTGTTTTGAGATGACCTGGAGCCACGTGAATACACACACCCCACAGTGCCAGTCCTGAGCTAATAAACAACATTGAGAAACAGGTTGTCAGCTGCATTCCCATGCTTTTGGACAAGTTAGTACGGAGAAGCTGCTCATAATCACCTTGAAAAATACTCTTCATGGTTAGCAGGATCTTTTCATTGGCTAAATTACCCCAAAATTTGTTTTTGTAATGTAGTCATATTGACCTGAAGTTTGGCTGTTGGCATTAGAGCAAGTGTCTAGAGAGGCTCATAGTGCAGTGTGCACATTTAGTATCTGTGCACTGTTTTGAGTATTACTGCACATCCTCTAAAATGTTTGGTGGCTATTTCCCCTCAAAATGTGTTGAAAACAGATCTTGTTAGAGCCATCAGTCTGTTGATGTTCTCTAATATGAGATACAAACATGGGTATATGGTCTTACACCTCTTTACTAAATGTGCGAGAAGCCTTTAATGTAAATAAGTTTGCTATTAATGAAGTGCTGTGTATTGGCTAATAGTGTTTTTATTGTCCTACCTGGAATAAAAATGTAATTAATTTCTACAAAACAAGCTTTCTGTTCCCTGCCATTTTAGCATTGAGGCAAATTATCAAAACCATGTATATTTTATATGTACATGAAACAGAAAATTAACGGGTTTTTTTAAACACCTCAAAAAACAAGGTACTTGGAAGTTGCTGATTTCATCAGAAATAGTGAATAGCTGGGAAACCAAAATTTGTGGTTTTGCAAAAATATAAACCCAGTATAATTAGATTACAACCTTTGGTGCTATTTGTTAGCAGTAATGCAGCAGCTGGAGATAGAATTTAAAGGGTGAAAGTCAGGTGGAAAGGATTTAAAATGAAACTGGAGAGAAGGAAAGATGAAGTTGGGACATGTAGCAAATTTAATGAGTTTAGACACTGTTGAAGAGGCAAATGAGCAGTGATGGGAGCTATCAAATAGGTAGGTTCAAGGGAATGGTGTGGGGTTAGTAGAGTCCTTGGTGATCAACGGCATTAAAAGTTCCTAAAATAAGGGGAGCAAGTCTTCAGCCTCCCTGCAAATGAAAAAAAGCCTCACACCATCAGAAGGTTTATGTACAGGATACAGGAAAGAGGGAAATTAATTGTGTGCAGTGTAATGTCTCGGTGGGAGCCATCACATATATAGTTTTTTTTAAGAAAAATATTAAAAGCTGTGAAAATAGAAGTGGGAATTGACTCATGGATTTCTTATGTATATGTAAAATCTCATTCAAAAGTTGGCTGCTTCTGCTGCAACTTCAGAGCTGACAGGAATGTCTTAATGCCTGAATATGAGCATTATCTGTGTATTTTCTGCTTAAGTGTAGGTCTTAAAGCTATGAAAATTAAAGTGGGGTTTTAAGTGGTATGCATGCAATGTATATGCTGACACTGATTGTCCTATTTCATTATTTTTCAAATCAGTATACAGAAGAGGAAGCTAGGAAATTAGGAGTGGTTGGCTGGGTTAAAAATACCAGTCAAGGAACTGTAACGGGCCAAGTTCAGGGCCCAGAAGATAAAGTAAATGCAATGTAAGTATTTTTGTGGGGGTTTTTTAGTCTTCATAAAGTCGTTTACAGAAACATCTTTAATTGAAAGTGACAAGTAGATTCATATGTCAATAATGTGACAGTACTTTCAATAATCAGTTTTAGTTTTAAGGAGTTGAGGAGATACATTCTTTTAAGCTGTAGAAGTCTTTAAGCTTTAAAAATAGCATGTGAGATCAGCCAGTTTTAATTTCTAATGTCACACAGTTTGTCAGTGTATTTCCCTAACATATCGTTTTCTTGTGAAATGAAGAAAGCCTTTATTCATACACCTGAGCACAGGTCTGGTTTTTAATTCTTCAAAATATCCCTGTAAAGAAACAGACTGAAGAATTTCTTGAAATACTTGCTCAGCATGTGTGTAAATCAGTTTAAAGGAAACATAGTTTTAGCATTATTTTGTTGGTGTCTTTAAAGGAATGGGTATGATTTTCCTTATTAAACTGCCAGTTTCCAAATGCTTACAGCTGTCACTCTGAGGAAATGATGCCTAGACAAACACAAAGCCAAAGCCCAATTCAGTTGCTTCCAACTATTATTTTTTGCAAGTCTATACAGGGAGATTGTTGAGAGTTCTTAAAAATCCTTCAGTGGTTTGTTCCCTCAAAGAGTGAGTGATGGTAAAACTTTCGTTTAAGCTTTATTATGGATGGGCAATTATTAGTGCAAATTCTTCCAGCACTTTCTGATACAGGAATTGCTTCAAAACTGAACTTGGATAAAATGAAATTGTTTTTTTGTGGAGAAAGCAGTGCTACACTTTCTGGTAAAGAGTTTTATATGTGGTTATGTAATATGATAGAAGCATTTGTACTAATTGTTGTCTTTGGTCTTGAGCTTAACATTGGGTCGCTTATCTTGGTTTGCAAAACATTTACAAAACAAGAGAAACATTGGTTGTTTGTTTTCTAGATCAAGTTTATACTTTGCTAATAGCCTGATCCAAATGTTTGGTAAATTTAGTATCTTGGTGCCACCTTGCTAGTTAATTTAGAACACTGAAAATGAATAGGTGAGAAATCAGGATTTGGTTTCTATTTGTTGGAGTGCTTTTTCATTTAAAAACTTCTGGTCAGTTGATTTATTCTCATTAAGCAGGTTTATGTGAAAGCACAGCTTAGCTTCTGATATTTCTTGTATTTGCATGAACTAGGATTGCTGCAGATAGCTGTTTTCATCCATCCTTTTCCCTTCCCTCTTATTTGTGTTGATGGAATTTAAAGGAAACTGTCCTCACCCCAACACCAGAAATTTTGTGTGTAATATGGGATCTCATAGTAAAGCTGCAAAATTAGACTAACAGGACTCGTCTTGCTTTCAGAGATGTGTTGGCATACAGGCTATTCCAAAAAGTTTTTTATTTTTCATATACAATCGTAAGTAGGGTCATCAAGATGGGTTGTGACCATAAAAAAATATATTGAAGCGTTTGATGTACGTTGTTTGATACTGAGAGCAAATAAAAAGTTGTTTTGCGTTGCTGTTTCTTCATTTCATGCTGGAAATCAATGTTTTCCTCTGATGTGGGAATAATATTGCAATGCTGAAGCTGAAGTATGATTTTGAAACATGAATTGAGATACAGATTGTTAGATTGGAGATTCTAGAGTAGGATGCTGGAGAAATGGTTCACTCTTCCTTGCTCCCTGTGTGGGATCTGATACATAGAAAAGGTAGCGAGTTTATTTTTGGCATTAAATTGATGAACTTTCACATGAAAAGGGAGCCATTGCATACGAGCAGCCTCTTTGAGAGGCCCTTACTTCTTTCTGCTAGTACATGCTAACAGAAGGTTAAATAGGTCTGAGTTCTTGAAGTTTTTTCCAGAGCTTGTGGCATATTTTTTTTAATGCTTGGTCATGCTTTCTAGGAATTCATATTACTGTGTTCTAGATTCAAGGGTTATTTAAAATGCTATATTAAATAAAAATAAAACGAGGCTTGCTTCTGCTATGGAAAATTAATATAAACCATTAATCCTGAACATACATCTGTATTCAAACTGTGATAAATAATCAGGAGGAAATTCTGGCACCAACATCCCATGTGAGCTCTGGTTTGTACTTGCTAGATATTCAGAACTTAAGAGACCGTATGTGTATGACACTTGTTAAAAATTTGGACATCTTGTATGTTTAAAGAAATTGAACACTTTCAGAGAAATACGGTACGTGAATAACATAGTAAGATATTTCAAGGAAGATTCCTGATGAGTGCTATTTCAAATATTGGAATGATGTGTTGCTACCTTGTAGAAATCTTTCAAGAACAGTGTGTGCAGTGTCTTTTGGACAGGTGTTTTCACACTTGCATAAGTTTCCAAATTCAACTCTAGGCACAATAGTCTGACTTTCAGAGGTGCTTTACTTGGACTTTTAAAACTCATCTATTAATGGTAATAAAATGATTTGTCAGTTGTTTAAGGGTTCTGGCATGTTAATGTTTTTTGGAGAGAGCTGGAAAGGGTGTTTTGGTCAATCATAAACAATGCCATAAGGAAGTACAGTTCCAGAACAAGTAAATAGAAAAAGCAAGATCGGAGGATGGCAAAGGAGGGATAAGGGTTTAAGAGGAGGATGAAGATAGGAAAAGTGTAAAAAAATGTGGGAAAAACACCATGAGGCAATTCAGCATTACCAGGAGTGTGGAGTGAATAACAAAGCATGCCTTTGTTCTGGAGCAGTAATGTGGCAGACCTCTAACCCAACGGTTTTCCAGCAGCAGTCCTTCGCTCCGGATTTTCTGACCCCTTTTATTCTATTGTATCACTGCTTGTATTGTGAAGCACAGTTAGGAAGCACCCAGTACAGGCTCCCAAGGAAAAGACCTGGCCTCTTTTACCTGAGCCTGGTGTAGCTTCTTAAGCAGTGTGCTAAAGCCTGGTTTTTGTCCTAAAATGTGGAAGTAATTGTTTCCCTGCAGACATAAAGTACGATTATGATTAATTACTTTGAAAGATGATGTACAAAATAGTGTGCTCTGGAGCATGTAACAACAGGGGCATTCTGACCCTTGCAGAAATAAGTGGGAAATGATAGGGTAAGTATGAAGGATTGGGGCCTGGAAAGTGTTGCACGTGCAAAAAGTTGTATTCCTTATTGGACCATTCACTTACTGTTGAACATGGGTATAATTTCTTGCTCAAGTGGTGCTGACTTCTTTGATTTACATTCTGTGGTGGTGAAATCTTGATTACGCTGAAAACTGGCAAAATTGACTTCCCTGAGGCTGGGATTTCAGTGTGAATTTCACTGAAATGCAGGAAGCTAAGGTATGAATGAGCAGGTGTTGGGTTTTGGATGTTTTTGCTTAAAGATTTTTGTCTTCAGTGTGGTTTTAGTGAAAAACATTTAGGTTCTCAGAGATCAGGTGGCTTATGTGGAAATGTATTTTGAAACCCATTTTTCTTATTTCAATTGGGAGATATTGCAGATAATTTAAGAGGGTGTTTTTGAGAAGTCTTGAAACCTTTTACCTGTAAACTTGTGTTAACATCCCTTGCTTTTTAACCTCTAGATGGAGCTGCTTGTTCTGTAGATACTTTCAACTATACATGCTTCATTTGAAGTGGATCTATTTTTAGACTGTGGTGGTAGAATCCATCTTTTTCTTCACTACCTTTTTCCCTACTGTGTTTTGTAGTCCTGTCTGCTGCTACTGCTTCACAAAGATAACACCCATTATCCTTTGATACTAAGAGCTCATTTTTGGTCTTTCACCTATCTATAAGCCAAAGAATACTAAAGTCATAAGAAAAGCAGAGTTGTAGCATTTCTAAACCATAACTATGTAAGGTTTTATGGTAAAGTGAAGGCTTTTTTTGCCAGCCCAGATGCTGTTAAATGGGGTAGAGGAGGTAGCCCTTTGGCTTCTTTTTTTTTTTCAGGAAGATAGGTTTTTTCATCATAGTATGGTGTGATGTTTTTTACATTTTATTCATCAAGTCAGGTTGGAGCCTTGGTAGTCACTGTCATTGTTGCCATAGCAACTTGCATTGACAGGCTAGAAATCACTTTCCTATGAGAATTTTTTGAACTTTGGATGATGACATGTTATTTAGTTATCCATTAAAAAAGGAAGATAAGACTCTTGTAATGTAGGCTGCCAATTTCAGAATTTATTCAAAAAAATCAAAGATTTCAAATCAGGCTGACACTTTAAAATGTAAAATCCTAGGGCATTTTTTAGGCACAAGTAGTATATAACAGCATAGTAAGTATTCTTGCTGTCTTTGTAGAAAGGCATGATATTAAATATAGATTGCTTGTCTTGGAAATTGCTTTTAATTATTAAATTAATGCTAATTTAATTTGAATGGTTTAATTCTTAATATTGATATCGGCTAAGAATAATTTTCAAGTCTGTGTCATACATTTTATATTAATTACTTCAGTGTGTATCTGTTAGAAAAAAATCCAGATTTTTACCACATAAAAGGGGAGAAGGGAACTCTGTATTAGTTAATATTGCAGCTGTCATTCTGTCTGTTTAATTAGTCAGATGTATCAAAGTTCCATTGTATCTTTTACCTGCTCAAGGAATGGGTAGACCAAGGTGAACATTTTCATCCTAAATATTTAGGAAAGCGTATAGACATAAAATTGATGTGAGGTTGGTCATGCAAAGAACACTGGTCATTATATGCTTCAGTGTTACAGAAAATTGTGAAGACTAATAACTTCAGTGTTTACAAAATTGTGAGGACTAACACTTTTTGCCGTGCTGATTTTCTGCTTTTCTATACAAATACATCTGCTCTGCTGCAGAGCAGTTAATGTTTCCCCTGTGTCTTGCTGATGAGGTAGCTGTGTGCTGTAATAGTATGGCTGAAATACTTCCTGGATGTGCTGTTCTAGGGAAGCTGACAGTGATATATTTTGAAGGAAAGAGGAGGGGGAAATTAAGATCACATTCTTTAAGCTTTCTTTTTTTACTCTGCTAAAATGTGAAATGGTGAAGGGTTAGGGTGTGTGCCATTTATTATTGTAACGAAGTACAGTTTTTACATTAATCACTGCTGAAGGTGATTTATAGTATTTCAGTGGTTCAATAGCAGTCAGATGACAAGAAAAATTAAGTTTTTATAGTTCAGTGTGGGTCCAAGTTATAACAAGCTTGGTTTTCTTGGTTTAGCTTTATTTTTGTTTAAAGGTAAAACTAACCTATACTGGAAAATTGAATTGTGTTAAACTGTAGTCTTTGTGGTTAGTATAATGGTAAATGTGACCATCTCTCTTCATACTGAATGTTTGAGGTATTAATTTCTTATCTGTGATTATTAATTTATTGCTTAAAATTGACAGGCTAAATTGTGAACTAATTAAGTTATGCAGGCTTGGAGCATGGTCCTGTAAATTAAATTTACTAAATGTTACTGGCCATGACCTGGGAAAGAATGGAATTAAAACTTGTTCTTTGGGGTTTTAGCAGCTCAGCACTAGATAAATGAAGAACTAATTACTGTCTATTATAGCAACTGTAGTCTGCTTAAAATACAAGGAATGGGTCAGGTAAGTCAGAAGATGTTTTTTGTTACCTGCTTCTGAATAAAACCAGTAAGATATTAATAGCACTTAGCTGAAGGAGAGAGCTGCATACTTCCAACACAGAACTGGGGGCCTTAGTGGCTTATCTTTGTTCTGCTCTGGCTATTTTGGATTGTACATCAGTGCTGACTGCCTCTAAGTGAAGTTCCCTCTTGTTACTTGTCACTTAGGGGCATAGCAAGAGACAGTGCTCTCCCTGTGGACCAGGTGTGGTTGAAGGGAGAGAGGTATAGCTGTCCACTGAAGGTCATGCAGCCCACCAGTGACAGAGCCAGAAACAGAAGTGGCCTCCTGGCACAGGTCCTGTCCGTTGGACTGTGCTGGATTGTCGCTGTTCATTACTTCGGAATGCCATAAACCACTAAAGCTTTTAACCGTGGTTATGTCTTTCTAGATATGGAATAGTGCAAAAAGAATGTTTTTCACACCCCCATTTCTCCTGCTGGTGTATAAAGATAGCTCTGTGGTATGACCTTGTAGATGATTTTTAAATCTAGTATGTTTTACAGTAGCTGTGAATTTGCAACAGCTCAGCGGAATTGGAATTCTTTATTAGTATCTGCTTCAATTTCTGATCACTGAAGTGTTCATAGTAATAGATTTTGACAAAAGTACAGTTTGTTCTAGTTTGACAAATTATGCTAAATGTAGGCTTATAATACAAATAGTTAATTAGGATTTACTAAATACTGTCCTGTTAGAGCTTAATCCTCATGTTTTCTTCATCTTTTGAGTATCAGATTTTTTGAAGGATTGCAGGTTAAGCAGTTTAGTCGGTTTCGAGAATAAAAATTCCTGTTGAAGATCATATGTTCTCATTGACACTTAATCTTACATAGCTAGGGCAGTGTTTAATTCTCACAGCTATTTTTCTAAAATATATCACAGAATCTGCAAGGTTGGAAGGGACCACAGTGGGTCATCTGGTCCAACCTCCCTGCCCAAGCAGGGTCATCCTAGAGCACATGGCACAGAATTGCATCGAGATGGTTCTTGAATATCTCCAGCGAGGGAGACTCCACAAGCTCTCTGGGCAACCTCTTCCAGTGTGCAGGAACTTGCCCAGTGAAGAAGTTCTTCCTCAAGTTCAGGTGGAACTTCCTGGGCATCAGTTTCTGCCCACTGCCTCTTGTTGTATTGGATGGCACCACTGAAAAGAGCCCAGCTCCATCTTCTTGACACCCACCCTTTCGGTATTTATACACATTAATGAGGTCCCCTCTCAGTCACCCCTTCCTGAGGCTGAACACATCCAACTCCCTTAGCCTTTGTAGGAGAGATTCTCCAAATTCCTGACCAACTTAATGGCTCGCTGTTGGACCTGCTCCAGGAGCTCCATGTCTCTCTTGTACTGTGGAGCCCAGAACTGCACACAGTGCTCCAAATGCAGCCTCACCAGGGCTGAGCAGAGGGGCAGGATCACCTCCGTCGACCTGCTGACAATGCTTCTCCTAATACACCCCAGGATTCCATTTGCCTTCTTGGCCACAAGGGCACACTGCTGGCNGTGTTTTTCTCTGCCCATTTCTCCAACCTATCAAGGTCCCTCTGAAGGGCTGCACAACCCTGTGAGGTATTGGCCACTCCTCCCAGTTTTGTATCATCAGCAAACTTGCTGAGGAGGCATCTACCCCCTCATCCAAGTTGTTGATGAGCAAATGAAACAGCACTGGGCCCAGTACAGAAACTGGAGGATACCACTAGTGACACCACTGGGCACTGTACCATTGATCACAACCCTCTGGAATCTGCCACTCAGCCAGTTCTCAATCCAGCCCAGGGGCCCCTCATCCAACCCACACTTCTTAAGCTTGCCTGTGAGGATTTAATGAGAGACAGTGTCAAAAGTGTTATAGTTTAGTCTCATACCATAAACACAAATTTATTGAGGCATTTTCATTTGTTGGGGGGAGGGGGCCACCTCTCAACAGCTCATGGTATTTGATGCTTGAATTGATTAAGTGAAGAATGTTTCTTCCTTCCAGCTCCCTCTGAAGCTGCCAGAAATGTCCGCTTGCTTTACTGGGAGCCATATGTCTCCTTTTGTTCATTAAAATTTTAAGGTATTCCACACTTTGCATGTTTGTAGGTCTCTGTAAACGGGGGAAAGAAAATTGCTGCAGGCCTCTCATACTTACCTGATTTGCTCTTACTATGAGTGGGCATAGTAGTATTTGTTTAAATGTTAGATACAGAGAAGACGAAGCTGCTTTCCATTTATGTTTATAGAGCATCTACCAGATGTTATTCCTGCATTTAAAGAGGACTGAATTTCTGGAATTGTGCCTCTGGAATAAGAAGTGTTAGTCTATACAGTGTCCTGTAAAACTTAGTATGTGGTCCTGGGCAAGGTGCTTAACTTCTTTTGTACTAATTCCCTCGGGTGGCTTGTCCCTTTGGGAATGATGGTTCCACAGGGATGTTGCATTAATGCCTCAGAGTCCTACAGCAGTGTTAATAAATGAAGTCCTAATTCGCTACAGAATTCCAGACTTTTGTTTGCTTAGCTGATGACTATCTGTGATAACATTCAATTCCCAAATCTCTGTTGCAGTTGAAAGTAAGTAGGATGCAAGGTTGTATTGGATTGTACTAAAAACACAGGCAAGTGGAACTGTCTGAACACTCAATTTAAGGATTTTCTTGCATAATTAGAAGAGTGATATGGCTTTCTTACATCCACACTGAAAAACCAAGAAACTTATTTTGAGTCTAAATTATTCTTCTTAATTAAACCACAGTAACTATTCTAGTTTAACTCTGTGCAGGTTTGGTTGAGCTTCCTGGGAGACTGTTTTCAAAATACAGATGCCAGTAAGATGTTTGATTTCTGATGGAAATTTTATTCACTAGAGCATTTTAAGCCTTCCTGCATTCTTTGTGGTTGATATTACTGGGGCCATGTGCTTTGTTATTTTCAAAGTGAAAATATTCTCTAGTTACTGATGCAGTAGAGTGGAACGGTTCAATGCCATTATTTTGACTTTTTTGTGCTGAAGGAAGTGTGTTCTAGATGTCTTTGGTGCTCTAACACAACACTTACAGAAACACTGAGTAAAAGTTTAGTTTAGACTAGTATTTTTAAGAGGTTTTTGTACTCCAGTTTATCAAGGGGAATAACTGCACACAGTTAAAAATGGATATTTGGCAACAAGCTGATAATTATCAATAAAAGCATCTACTTAGTATTGGGTTTTTTGAGACCTATTCTAGATGCTGCATTTGACAAAGCTGTCTAGGTTTTTGCAGTATGAAATAAAACTAGTATTTGAGTGATGTAAGGTTCTAAATGTTTGGCATAATTGCACATAAATCCTATTGCAGAAATCCTATTGCAGACTCTGAATTCAAGCTGTTTTCTGACTTGCAGTCCTTCACCACTCTATTCTTTACCCTCTGATCCTGTAGTTTAAGACAAAACAAAACTGTTCAACTTTGTCTACATTTTATAACTATTAACAAGAAAACAAATTACTTTTGTAGTTCTTGCACAATAGAAGTAAAGTGATTGTTATTCATGCCAACAGGTGTTTTTTGTTAAATGCTAGCATTAATAATAATTAATTGGATAATTATGTAGAAATTTTCTTTCTGGCTCATATCCATGTGGATTGTATGGGCAGAAAGTTCTGAGCCATGGCAGTGTGGAGTGGGATGCACGAGCAATTAATCGTTTCAGTGAGTGCTTGTAAACAAGGTCAGCTCAGCAGGCATTCAGGAAATCTCTTATGAAATGTGATGCTGTCTTCATTATCCTTTTAAAGAGTTTTGGTGTAGGAGCAGAGCAGCAGGCGGGATTTATCTCTGCCGTGCTGTTTGAGTACATACAGCAGATTTCTCTGGACTTGCAGACCCTTAGATAAACATATAAAAAACCAGACCTGTAGTCTTGTTAAAACTGTGTGTTGTTCTCACCTTCTGAAAGCTGCTCTTCTGCCTGAGTTTAGTCAGTTATTCAGTGAATTTAGGCTAACAAAACTCTATCCTACTTAGCGTCTAGTTTACTATTTTAGCCAATATTAAGACATGTTCCTGTTATTCCCAACCAGAAACGTGTAGAAGGCTGATAACCTAAATATTGATCCCCACACCTTCTGTGAAATGCTAAATATTTTGCTTGATTGTGTTGAGAGTGATCTAATGGACAAGTTTTCTAGTTATCAGGCAGGTAAGGTGTGCCTGCTGGAGACAAATGGAAACTGCAGAGTATGGAGCACATATGGGACCCAGGCATGAAGCAGCATGTTGATGGGATAGGTGCCAGTGTTTGCCTGGCCGAGTGATTTGAAATGCCATGTTGCTGTGTGGGAGGGGATGCTGGAGCTTGTGGGACAGTGCTGCGACCTGTGCAGGGATCACTGAAGAATCCTTCCCACTGGAGACCTGCCTGATGCCTTTACCCTGACAACAGTGTCCCTAAGGAAGGCACAATGTGCTATTGGCTCTCCTCTTCCTGACCGTGCTTTAACTATCCTCCCGAGTGGAGGTAAAAAATGAAGTTAATGGCTTTAGTTGGAATCTTGCATGGAAATTTGTCTTCTCCCAGGGGAGTTGTGTTGCTGGGAGCATGACTCCCTGTAGAAAGGCATAAAAGAAGTCTGTCACCATGTGGTTTGAAAATAGAACTTACTAAAATGTTTTTCCAGCTAATGAGGCTATCAAAAGTTATGACACTAATCTTGAAAGGGATAGCTTCTGTACAAATATAGAGCCCAGGTGTCTTTATTGGAACTCTATTGGTGCAGGGGTCTGTCTGGGCATATTTCCCTGTCTGTATCATGGCATTCGTTGTGGGAAACATTTGCCTTACTCTGTTTCATTGCCTGTTCACAGTTGTGGCATATGCCTTGAAATACGGGGAACTAGACAGAAATAGCATATCTTCTTATTCTTTATTGGGTGATATGTGCTGTCTAACCCAATATTTTTGGTGATAAAAAGGAACAGAAATGCCAGAGTGCTGGAGGCAGTAAATAAGTTCCTTTGGTTAATGTGAGTCAGTGTTCCAGGGTAGCAAAGTGTTTGTTTGCAGTGGTGGTTTCCCCAGTAGGCGGTTGCTGTTACAAAAAACCCTCAAAGGACAAAGTAGGACAGGACAGAGAATTTATAGTAGTTACAATAATGCATTGATGTCAATAAAGTCTATCTGGTATGTAGCAAGTGTTAATTTTAAACAGCTGTCTTTAGGTAGCAAGAAGTTCTCTGATCTACACCTCCTAAGATACAACCCAGAATCGTCATGTTCAGCTGGTCACAAGATTAGGCAAATCCTCAAGTGAAAGTTCACAGTGGTGCAATGAACATGAACAGAGGTGACACAGGCTTGCCTGAGGGTGGAATGCACAGTCCATTTCAGGTTAATGTTGATGCCACTTGTTTAGAACATTGTGGTTGGTAACCCTTTCCTCCTCTCAAACTGCTTCCCTGCTCTTAGAGTGGATCAGCAGTGTAACATTCCAGTGGCTTTTGGAATTAATCTCAAGGTCATGTCTAAATACAGGAGTACAAAATGGAAGGGCTGTGCTACATGTTGTTCCCCCTTGGCCAAATCTGCTGTGGGCAAGCATAATGTATACTCTGTATTGTTATTACACAGTCATCCTGGTCTTCTTGGTCAACTTTTTAAAGTTGGTTGTTTTTTAAAAAAACAAACCACTTTTTAAAAGTTGCGATGAATTTAAAAAAAACAAATTATAGCCCATGGCAAAAGCATCTTACCTTTCTTAAAGCAACCATTTGTGTTTAAATAAAAATTTAACATGTTTACATTAGCTTGTGCATTATTACCATTGTTTTACCATTTGAAATACCAAGTATTTCACATTTTTTTTCTGAAGCCTGCTGTCTGCTGAGGGTACAGGATTGTTGATACAGTAAGCAAAAAGTCCTTTTTCTTAGCTCTGAAGTTGGTGAGGACAATGGGATGGAGTTCACTTCAAAGGAAGGCAAAAGATGAAGTGCTCTAAATGCTGGCATGAAAGAAAATGTTACTTCTGGTTCTATAACCAGCTCAAAGGGGAAAGTGAGATGGGAAGGAGAATCAAGTACTTCTAAATTATTTTTTTGCCCTTGATTCTGTCACTCTCCAACAGAAAGAAGAGCAGCTGTCTGGAAGCCAGAAGACATAGAAATCCATGAGCTCTTTTGCCCCCCCCATTTTTTTTCTGACTTTACTACAGCTTGACAGCAAACAAGTTGCTCTTGTGGCAATTTAAGCTGAAGTTTTGGCAATGTTTATACCACTATAGTGGGACAAAGTTGACTGGATGACACAGAAATTTTGCCTTAATTAAATTTAAGCTATCTTATGATATATTAAACGTTAAGAAAGCTAGCCTTATAAGGGCTTTTTTTCAGAGGATATGTATCTTGATGGAAAGATTTTAATTTTTTTTTTCAAGAAAGTTGAAAAGTTAAATTTCTTTGAGAGAAAGAGCTGTAACTTCAGAAATTATACAGAGAGGACTATTGCTCTAGCGAGTAACTTCTGATGTGGTTTAGTTGGTGAATAAAATAAAATGTCTAATAAAGTGTCTAGAAAGCAATGTTAGTTTTTAGCTAGCTTTGTAGAGAACAGCAACAGTTTGTTTTGATGAAGCCTGTCTT
This sequence comes from Aegotheles bennettii, assembly GCA_013398125.1. Lineage (NCBI taxonomy): Eukaryota > Metazoa > Chordata > Aves > Caprimulgiformes > Aegothelidae > Aegotheles > Aegotheles bennettii. The sequence goes on from VZRW01006596.1 coordinate 215,829, forward strand.
TAGGCACACTAATATTTAATTCACTAATGACTCAGCAATGGCATCATGATTGACTGCATTGCTAACTAGAAATTTTTGTCACAGGACTTGATATTTTTTTCTTAAAGCCCCAATGCTTGATAAAAAACTCTTATATAGGAATTGAAGTTCTGTTTTTAACAAAGGTTTCCAGCCTTGCATATTGCAGAGAAAAAGTTGACACTGTTAAGGTAATGCCAAAACTCAAAGGCAAGCAGAACCTCTGAATTTTATTTCAAAGAGCTTTTGGGACTTCAGCTGGTCTCATGATTTTCTGGCACTTGATTAGTAAATCTGAATGTGGGATTAGTAATAATCTTCAGTGAAAAAGAGATACTAAGAGTATTATGAATAGTTTCCAGGTATTTCTTGTTCTGTGCCATATCTTTTCAGGTTCATTGCACATTTTGTTATTCTGATGTCTAGTTCTCCTAAGAAAAAAAAGGATGGCAAAAATAATTATGTTCAAGTAATGCTAAGATAAGTTTGTCTTTTATTTTTTTTAATCAGTTCCAGTGTAATACTAATGACAAATAAAAAAAAGCAGATCCTGAATCCATGTTTGATAGTTGGTTCACCTGAATTCAGAGTTGTTTTTCTGGGAAATGTTCAGCCGGAGCTATATCTGAATCTGGAAAGGGTGCTCTAAATTTCTCAGCCTCACAACAAAGTTAAAATGTAATGGGGTGTGTGTAACTCATGCACCAAGAAAGTATGGTATGAAACATCAATTTTCGTAACTAGAGATTCTCCATAGCAGGAATCTCATGTGTTGCTTCTGGATGTGTTCACTTCTTTCATCCATTCAGTACTCCTTTCTTCCCCTCCTGCAGTCTTTCTTTAAGTTGTGGAGGTTTTGTATATTGGAACGTAGGGAAGTCTAATTTGTGGTTTGTGTTGTATTTATCTTCCTGTAGCTGCACGCAAAATGTCTCTGGATGTATCACATTTAAATTATAGTGATCTTTAAACTGTCCATGTCCAGTCAGTCAAATACATTTGTACAGAGTAGAGCTGCTAGAAGAGGACTTCAACTGTTGGGATTAGTGTGTGAAGAGGAGATGAGACACAAACTGCTTTTTGTAGGAATAAACTTTAAAAGTAATGTGGTGAACTATAAATTGTGTGTCCAATGTGTAAGATGGTGAATGGAGTCAAGTAAGTATAAAGACACTCCCTAGATCTGTCACATACTCAAGGACAATTTAACTTAAGCTATTTAAGCTTTTCAGATTGGACATTATGAAAAATTTCTTCACTGTCAGGTAGGCGGTTGGACTGCATGATCTTGAAGGTCCCTTCCAACCTTGATGATTCTATGATTTGCTCCCCAAAAATGTAATTTTTTTTTTGTATGTTTCCAGACTAGTTACCTTGGGCAGTCATGGGTTGTTACTGGGTGTTTCTCCAATTAGTTTCATATTGTTGGGTTGCTAGCACAAAACAAAAGTTGACAAGATAAGGATTTTTATTCCTCAGGGTCTGCTTGTTTGCAGTTTCTGAAAATCATGAGCTTGGGGAGCAAAACTGGATATAGTTGAGATTGGCAAGGTCTTTGGTATTAGGCAAACTCTTTTTAGCTTCCTCTTTAGAACTCTGTAGGGTTTAAATGGTGCCAAGAAACCATTTTCCGGTTGACTTGATGTGTACAGTACAGTTACTGTCAGGAAAGCTTTATTTCAGTGCATAGGCTTACAGTTTTCTCTACTGTGCCCTTGCAAAAATGACACAGTGAGCAACTATTTGTTTCATTTTTCCAGTTGCATTTGCCATTTCCAGAGCTTGTCCTGAAGTCATCACTAGCTTCTGACTCATCTTGCAGAGGTTCCCTTGAGTCCCAAGTTTTCCTGGGTAAAAACAAGCCTGTGGTCATATTTACAACATTAGAAAATGTTGGTTGTTTAATAATTAACATATTGAGTCAATGTCAAATTAAGGAATCATATTTACTCATAAAAAAGAATTAATTTTGGCAACTAACCACTTAGGGCAATAGGTTATTGGAACACTGTAATCACCAGTGCTTTTGGTTTTGAGACAATAAAACAGGAGGAAAAAATTTCAGAGTTGAGGAATAATAGAAATATAGAAACTAACAGGAGGTAATTTTTATCTTAGATGGCTGTATGTATCGCATCTCTGCTGTATTAGTTTGATAATACTAGGTGATGCTAAAAGCAGAATCGTACTGTGTGGCCTGAAGGCTTCCTTGTATGAATATGGACAGTTAGTTAAATATGTAAAACAGAATTTGTTATCAGTATCTTTAGGTTGCCTTGTTCCTCTGCATAATCATTGCCATGCTCCTGCCCCTCTCGCTCAGGGCCTTTTCAAAGGCTTTTCAGTTCCAGAAGTCTGTGGTTGAGGGGGGAAATGAGATAGCAATGTTTGATCCATCTAGTGTATTCATACACTGAGCATAAGGATGGGGGTGGACAGGCTGTGAGTGTTGTCTCTAAGAATACCTGGAGTGAGAAAGTAGAAGCAGACGACATCTAAAACAGCTGCTGCTGTGTAATTCCACTCTTACTTGGTAGGAGGCTTGTAAACTGTTTTCAGCTGGAAGTGTGTGTTCTGTTAAGAGCTGTTTTCAACAGTGACACAAAAAGGGGGCTGCACAGACAAGGGCCATCACACAAATATAAGCACTAGGCTGATACTATTAATTTTCTGGAAAGCATCTAATATCTAAATATATGGCTATGAAATGAATAGGCTTGTGGAGATTTTGGCAGGGGCCAGAAGGGATATCCTAATATTGTTATAGTAAATGAATCATAAATGAGCTGGGAGTTGTAGTGCAAATGCATTTCTATCAGCTTTTTAAGATACTATTTTTTAGATACTGCTTTTACAAAATTCCTACAGACAGGATGGTGCAAAAAGGCTTGAAATGACTGAAATGACCAGGAAAATGTGTTTAGGTCCAAAAATCTCTGATGCTGCTGCCATGAACTTAGATGTGATACTGGCAAGAAGAAAAAGGTGATGAATGCTTTTGAGATGACATGGCAGGAATGAAAGCATTTTTGACTAAAAATACTTAATAAGCTAAATTCTAGGATAATGATGTTGTTACTAGGATTCAATCTTTAACATGATGACTATGAAAAGCCTTTTATCTCTCTATTCTACAACATACAGACTTTGTCTTTCATAGCTATATGCATTGTGCTAAAGAACGTGGTTGTCTAGAGACTACTTACACCACTCCTCATCAGTATTTGGGTCTATGTCACAGAAATTAAGGTATTAAAGGTCTTTGGGTCATAAACTCTAAAACAACTCATGCGATCATTCTGCCTTTGTCTTTAGCTTTTCTGCTTCACTTTATCCTAGGCTAGAAAAAGAACTTCTGCTTGACCAGCTAGGCTGTGCTCCTCTCCTTCTCAGTCTTCCTGTCAGTTTCTTTCCTGATTCTCTTATTGCTTTTAAGATTCACTGCTAACATCCCATTTATTTTCTTTTAGAAGTTATACTTCCTCTGTCCATTAGTATGGTGTTTTTGACTCTGTAGCTATTTGAAAAGAAGATTTAAAGGTGCTAGTATTCAGAGGATTTGGTTCTCATGTAACTTAAACTAATATATATTTTTATTTACTTGAAATCCATCCTTGTTGATGAGCAGTATAGGCTTTGTAGTTCAGTGTTTTCACACTAGATGTCAATCTACTTGCATATGTAGAAAATGCTACTTATTTTTTGCCTTCTAGATATTTCTTTCACCGGCTGCATTAGTAGAATCCTGTTGTCCATCTGCTTTTCAGGGGAATTAATGCCATGAGAAAAGGGATGGATTTAAAGAACCAATTTTCTTTTGGTGGCTAATATTGAAGAACACTTCTTCCAAATAAGACAGTGGTTCTGGGCTTGACAAGTGTAATTAAAATCTTTGGTTTCAATAAAGCTGGTTGACAGCTTAAATGAAAAATGAAATTTCAACAACACAGAAGCAGAAGTTGGAAAGCCTTAGGTAGAAATATTTTTCTAATTGCTGAACAGCAATTTAATATACCTATTAATATTTGTTGTTGATAGCTGTTTCTTGCTATCTATACATCATAGGTATGGAGTTCAGTAAAAAGGTTGAATGTTTATGTGATTAGTCTCTTGGTGGCTGAGTAAAACTTCTGTTTGCAAGAAGAAATTCTGAGTTCCCAGAAAATGGAAGCTGCAGAAATATGAATGCTAAGCTAATGGGAATCATGGATGTGTGCTCATGTCACTGCACCCCTATTCTGCTTATTCTATTCCTGTAGCAGGCAGTGTGTGAAGGATATAAGATGAGCTAAATTAAACTTAATAGGAACACTGCCATCGTAACAGTGAGTATGAGAGGGAAACTGGAGTATGAAACATTTGGAAATCTGAAAACATTGATTATAATCATACATACAATTAATCTTGTCTACTGTCTTGTATAGAAAAAAATGTATGATTCGTAAAAACACAGATAAACTTGTTTCAGTGCTCATTTTTCATCTTTTTCCCCCTTTTCAAATACCATTCTTGCAAGGTCTTATTGAAATGATGATCTTTGAATTAAAGGCAGTACAGTGCGATATATTGTGGTGTACTTGCAAAACAGTGCAATTTTAGACTTACAGTAGCAGACATGACAAGGCATGTGAAGTCCATTTAGCATGGTGTTCACCTACAGTCCAGGACATAAAGTCTTAGCTCACATCTGTTCTTATTTAAGGATGAATGTTTTTGATGGAGGTGCCTGCAGCTGACCGAGATACTTAACTCCAGAGGAATCCTGAAATTTTTCAGTGACTATTTTTGAAGAGGTAGGTGTATTAGGAAGAACAGAAATGCTTCAAAAAACCACACTTGTATATATATATATATTATATGCTGCTTCTGCTGTATCTTCTCTTTTTCCTGTTCTAATTTAAGAAATGGCGGGGGAAGAAGCTGTCTGAAATGTGTAATACTGTGTGGAAGTTGGGTCCTCAGCACCAACCGTTGTACCCTGAAACTTGCCCTTGCAGGCCTGTGCTCCTGCCTAATGTAGGTGTAACCACACTGTTTCTAGTTAGCCTGTTTGGTTCAGTACTTGTGTTATCTACAAAAGCATTTCCCATCTTAAAATTTCAGAGCCAGTGAGAGGATTGGAAAACCTTTGAGACTGGCAGTAAGTGCAGGTAGGAGCCTCTGCCCCCCACTGTTTTTTTTTCTACTTACCTTTAGTATCTTACTCAGTAACTGTTTAAAAGTAAATGGAACTAATTGCTGCTGTGAATGCTACTGGTGGAATTCAGGGAGTTGCACTGAAGTTTCTAGTCACAGAGCAAGTAGTAGTGGTTGTAACAATATAACTCCCTCATTGTGTTAGCCACTTTCATTGTGTTACAACTCCAGTTTGGTGGCAGACCACCTCTGCCTCTTCTGAAAAAAAGCCTTAGGTACCCCTGAATTAGCTACTTGGTCTAACAACTTGGGATTTTTTTCACAAAGGTAAATGCAATTCAGTATAAAAATGTTGGTAATATATTTCATCATCTTTGCCATCCTGATTCCGGCTGGCTTCCAAAAGTAGAGTTACCTCTTGCAAATGGCTGTGGAGGTTTTCCATTGACAGGAGGACCTGTCCTGTGGGCCAGAGCACTGCCTGGCATCTCCAAGGTATTGCACTGTCACCCTTCACCTGAACTGCCTCTGCTAATTGCAGCATGTCCCTGCTTAAACCCTGGAGTTTGAAAGCTTTTTTTCCTAGTTAAGCCATGTTTTAAAAGTGTGTTAATTAGTGTCTGTGTAAGATGAACTTGACCCTAGTTGGAAATACACAAATTATTTCCACTGTGGAGATGTCTTGCATTATCAGATTAAAGCATTCAGGCAATGGTTACTCTGCCCTTAATATCAGACAGGATCCTGTTACAATTTGAGTGTATTGGTGGTGTGCCAATGTAGGTAAAATTGTTCTTAAAGAATCATTATACTGTTTTTTGCATGTCCCTACCTGTTCAGATAAGAGTTAATATTTTTGTATGTCTAAATAAATGAATGAAAGTTCTTACTTTTAATATGCTTTATAATTGCATCCTAAGCAATTACATTAACTACTAAGTTCTTCAAAGCATTCAGTGCCTTGGGGTAAAATAAAATACCCTATGATTTTTTTGATTTTTGGAGTAAGTATCGGTACCTTATCATTAATGTAATTATTTTTCAAGATTTTTCTATTTCTTTAAATATATAAGAGATTCAAAATTCCAAACAGCACTGAAGAACCAAAGCTGGCCAGTGGTTCTAGTGATTTGGAGGTCTGCTGTATTGTTTGGAGACTCCTGGGAGGTGTATGGTAGAATGGGGTCTTCATAGTTATGCTTCATTGATTTTATACTATTTCATAAGGCTTAATATCAGTTGAAGAGAGAACTTTACACACTGAGTCACCATTCCTAGGGAATGAACTGAGCAGGGTTGTTACTATTGCTTTGTAGTTGACCAATACCAACTCTGTTAAACTTCGCTAACCACTGCTGTGCTGAGCTCTGTGGGGTGAGTGTAGAGTCTCTTGGGCCATATTCCCTGGATACTGCTGATGAAAGTAGCTTTTGAATGTATTTTATTTTAACATATAATTGTCTCAAATAGCTATTAAAAAGTGGTGAATGTACATAAAGTAATAACTAACGAAAAAGAGTTTGCATTAAAAATACTCTGTTGTTCAGCTGGAATGGTTTGTATCCTCTAGCCAGCATCTATCATGCAACAGTTTCATTATCTGAAAGAATTTTGCCATAAGGGAAGTGTTTTGCATTCCTTAGCAAGCGTAGCCTCTTCCAGAATTCACTGAGGTGCCCTGAAGAACAGTAAATAAGTAATTGCCTGGGACTTGGAATTTTCTTTAAAACTGATTTTACATTAAAAACCTATCAGGAAAGAGTGCAATTTGAATGTTACATAGTAACATCATAGAACAGATTTAGGTATGCTTTATCACATTTTAGACAAATCCCCATTTTTAAGGGTGTGTTTCTTTGGAGCAACCTACAAAGTGATTTCTGTAGAAGCATGTGAATGATTCTGTTTGTATGTGTCCTTATGTGAAAGTGTGCATAGTTCTTTGTTTCTCTTGCTTCCACACTGGAGCATATGGATAGCTCCAAGTGAAGGCTTCTTCACCTGTCACTTGATCTTCCATCACACACTGAAGTTGTTCTGTCTCAGGTTTTACCCCTGATGTGGGACTTCACTGTGCATGTTTAATTCCTGCCGTCTACAGACTACCCAGCAACCAGTAACCTTGTCAGGAGGTTTAAGGCGGTGTCATTATTCTCCGTGGACTTTGCTGCCAATGTTCATGTGGATTGTGATCCCTTTGAACTGTTCATACCCTTGCTCTATCTTTGCCACATCTAGTTCTGCTTAAAACAACTTCTTGTTTTTCCCGTGTCCTTTTTGCTGATGAGTAGTTCTTTTCTGTCCTGAGTGCCAGTAGTTCTTAAGGAAACATTGTGCCAGCTGCATCTTTGGTGCACTAGCAGGGACCTGTGATTTTTGACTGTAAGAACTTGCTCATGGAGCTAATGGCAATCAACCTAAGCTGAGCTGTGTTCACAGTGCAATGGAGTGTAAATGTGGTAAAGTAGCCTTGATTTGTGATAGGAACAGTGTTAGAAAGATACAGAAAAATTGGAGGGACAAAAGGATTTTTCCACGTATAAACGAATTGGAAAGCTACCTATTATTCTGAATTAAATCCTCTTTGCATCCTCTTTAGCATCTATGTTTAGATCTGGTGTCCAGCCAGGTTTCTATCAGAATTGTGTGGCTGTTCTATTTAAATGTAGCAAGTTCGAACTGCTTATGATTCATGTTAAAACTACAGCTGTGTAACCATTTTTTTTCTTATGTGCTCATAGTAAATGTCATTGTATTAAAACTATACATAAGATCAAGGCCTTAATTGTTTATACATAGTTTTCTGTTCTGGTAATTTCTTCTTTTTATGGTTCTCCCTGTTACATCCCTTCCCCCCCTATTTTTTCTTAATCTGTTAAGGGTTATGTACAGACTTAGGTAAAAGGAAAAAACAAACAAAAAAAGCAAAACCAAAAGCTTTTATTATCTTTCACCAAGTGGTGTGTTGCTTCAGGCTTTTTTCTGTTTCCTAGTTGATATTTGCTGGTCATACCAGTGGTGTGTCAACTGTGTATTTGGGAAAAATGCAGAACTTTTTTTCTAATGTAATCAATGTTCTGCATTTTGGGAAAGCTAAGAAACTGTCATCCCTTTATCCAGTTCTTGGATGCTATCCAACCTTTTGGATACATCAGTGCTGTGGGTTTCAGAGAGAACCTGCTCTAGCAATTTGAAGTGATCTCTTTCTGTCTGCAGATGCAGTGAAGGAGTAGGAGATAGGCCCAGCACTGTAACTCAGGTTTGAATGTATGGACAGGAGTCTCAGGGTTGTTGGTTTTTTCAACAGTCAATTACAGTCTGATTAGTTGGGTAGGGTTTTTTGGCTTCGTTTTTATCATTTTACTGCTGCTGTAAGAGCAAGGCAAAGCAGTATGTATTAATATTTAATTAGGTATTCTGAATCTCAGCTGTAATCACATGGCTTTTTGTCTGGGTTAAAAAGGGTGTTGACTCTTCAAGTTCACACTGGATTTCTTTGTCTGAAGCTAAATCCAGATTTCATGAACTAATATATTTAATCCGTGAGTTAGTTATCTTGAGATATGCTTACCAGTTGTTTGTAATGGATCAAGCTCGTGGGTTAAAAATTTTGATAAGTGATATCCTGAATAGGAAACTATTGAAGTGGGTAGCTAGCTTTCATGGACCTTCACTGAACTGATCCTTAACACACCTTGAAGATGAAGCACTGAAGCGCTGAATAGCTGAAATAAGAAACTTGGGGCTTTGTCTTCCAGTTCTGGAAAGCTAAGTCATGAAAATGTCCAACAGTTAAAACAAAAATGAGGTGGGAATAATTATTTTAAAGCTGAAATGTGGAGTTTCATCTGTTTTGGGGGACAAAAAATTGAGAAAATGTGGTAGTATTTTTCTACATACTGTTTGAGAATATATGGATAAATAAAATTGCATAAAAGAATAAGGGTCATTTCTATCATTAAAGCAAAGGAGAATGAAAGAACAAAATTATTTGTACCATAGCAATAAAAGATCTGTCAATACTTGCATTATAAACTCTTGTTTCCATTGTTTAAGGAAACCAAAAAATACATAGGCAAGACTGTAACATCCTGTGTTAAGTTTAAAGTCAAAACAGATGCACTGTTTTAATTAAATAAAAATCCTTTTTGCTGCTTTATATTGTAAGAGAAGAAGTTGTTCTCTAATATGAGTAGAGATACATGAAAAGCTGTATTTGTGTCATGTAATGAACAGGAGAACAAAGTCAAACATGGGAACTCTTAACTTGTGATACAGTGATGTTGCTTTATTGATGCTATACAGTATACACTGAGACCTTCATAGAAGTGCAGGAGAATTAGACATGTTTTATGAAACTTCAGTTAAAGTTGTGTGGCTAAATTCCCTACATTGCAATGAAAACTGAGACAACAGCTGTGTGCTGGGTTGTTTATAGCATTATGTATGTTTAAGTTATGTCAAGTGATTTAGACATAATTTTTTTTCCCTTTTACCGATGCCCAGTTTGAGACTCTGAAATGTGACTTGCAGAAGTGATGTGCACTGAACTCCTTCCTGATCTCAGTTACATGAAATTTGTCATGAAATTTGTCACATAATCATAAGTATTATTAAAAATCAGGCCTCTCTTATTTTGCAATGGACATTCAAATTCCTGAAGGCTTTTAGTGTCTTCATCTGCAGCCGAATCTGTGGTCTAGCCATCCTTTTCATCTGATGTGTACTATACCCTGAATTTCATTGCAGCTGTTGTAATGTAAAGTTTGTATTTAAGAGATATGATTTATACAAAGTGTTTGGACTATTTTTCTCCTGGCCAACAGGAGGCTGGAGCGTGCTCTTGTTTTTATAAAGTGCATGATGACATGAACTGTTCTGACATTAATTTAGCAAAATTACTGTTTTAGAATGGCTCCCCCTAATCATACGCTGCTAATGTTTGTAAGCTTGCATAGCTCTTCCTCCTGGTTTATTAGTTTTGTTATTTTGCTTTTTAAGGTCTTGGTGCTGCAAAAAAGGAAAACATCATTTATTCTCTATGCACTGATAAATGTCCAAACAGACCTTCATGAGCAAATTCAAAGAGCATGAGTGTGTGCCTTCTGAGAGGTTTTATTCTAGAAAACCTACCATTCTTCAATGCCAACATTTCAACTCTGCTTTTGGAAATCTTTGTCACTTGAAGCACCAAGTAACTAAAAGTTAATTTTGAAATTAGTTCTGTGAAATAAGCTATTTTAAATACTTTAGTTATTTCTTCACTTTAAGAAAGTGGAAACTTTGGACTGTAGCTGTGAATCCATTCTCAATGTGACTGTTAGCACTGTTGAGTCAGGAACATTATAGTTAACAAGGAAAGGGCCAAAATGTGCACACAGGAGATTACCACATCATGACCACCACAGGAAACACTGAGTCAGGGAAGACATAATGCAGCAGAGCATCTGTGAACTGTGCCAGTAAATTATCCCAGTTCCATGAATTCTGTTGGAAAGCCCTTTCTGTGGGGTGCATGCAAGCTTTGTAATGGAAGATAAAATTTGTTTCAAAGTGGTGAGTCATGACTCGCCTGGTAGCATTCAGCACTCAGCCTTTTGTGCCTTAATGAGGCACTGGCAATTAGCTACAAAAGCTAGGCTTGGTCAAGCATAATATTAATGAAATACTTGTACATAACAACGGTAAAATCAGCTGCTAGTGAAATTACTGGTTTTCTAGGATATTTTTGTAGTTCTCAATTCATATGTGCAGTCTACAGTGTGAAAATGATCAGAAACAGATCTGTCTGCTTTAAATGTCCAGGCAGAATAAAATTTAAAAAAGAGGGAAGCGGAAAAAAGAAAATGGCATAAATTCCAGAAAACAAATGAGATGTTTGATGCTTTTTGACAGCCCTGAAAACTTGAGGGAAAGATGAAAAAATTGGAAGATTTATGAGTTTAGAAATATACTTTGCCAGCAATTCTGTTCTTACTAAGCATTTCACAAAATATTAAAACCTGTTGTATATTAAGGAATTATAACACATTACTCTTACTGCTGTTATGAAGAACATTTGTGAGACAGTAGTTAGGTAGCAAGGTGGCATTCATTGCCTGAGCAATGTTCCTGAAAATATAGTAATGTTTCATTATATACATAAAAAAAGAGGACTGATTTTACCTCACTCTTACTGCTGATTTTAAAAGTCTTAGTGTTTCATTATTAAAGCATATATTCTTAGCTCATTGCCCATAGTTCTTCTGAAAATGTGTTTTTAAACATTTGGGTGGAAGCCAAAAAAGTTATTGGGACTAGAATATATTAGAGAAACTCAGATTTATCTGGTTGATACCCATGTCAAGGGAACATGCAGTTAGCCTAGGGAAGGCATGAATGTATTTTCTAAAACGGTAATTCTTTGCAGTGGAGAATACTGCTGAACACATTTAAAGAGTTGGTGAACTATTTTCTGGGTTTGTTAGTGTGTTAACTCAAAACATATTTTTTCCAGCTTGCGTCCTGGTGCACCTTTCTCCTCTGGTAGCTTGCATCACATGGAGCATAAGGGGCAAAATTAAAATGTTGAATGTGCAAGACAAGGTGCGCATTAATAGTTAACAATGCCTATTTGGAAGGAATCCTTGAAAATAGTATGAACCAGTCGTCTTCCAAAGATGGTTTCCTTGGTTTGGGCGTTTTTAGATGTCTATTTCTTGTAAGTTGTTATAGATCTTTGTGTAAATTTTGTAAAAGCAGAGGTCAAGTCTCTCGCTGTCTTCATGAGAAGTGTTACTGTTGACTTTAGTAGAAGGAAGATGCTGTCTTCAGTAGAATTCTGCTTTTATTCCAGCTTTTGAAGTCTGAAGCTCTCAATACCAGAAGAAATGTACTGCTAAGGGGCAAATTCTAATGAGTCAGCAGGAAGATGTCCAAAACTAGTGGAAAGTTTAGGAGGAAACATCAAGCCTGGTTATCCTCATGATTTTTAAAAAAATCAGTAAATCTGGTTGCTTTTGGCAAGTACCATAGTTGCCTTGAGATGGTAATAGTTGAAGATTTCCAGTCTGGGTTTATTTTTGTAGGAAAAAATATTTTTTTTCTAGAAATAAATCTCTATATTTATTATCACTGTTGCAAATAATCAGGAAAACATTTTTTAGTTAAATACTCTGAAAATCAAGATTTAATGAAAAAATGTAGCACAGCATATACGTACCGAATAGCACCACTGAATAGCAAGATCATATATCAGATCTTGTTTCAATAAATATTAAAAGCCTTGTTTAAAATAACAGGTTTTTAATACAAGGAAACAATGAACCAAAATATGTATTCATGCTCTGGTAGCTTTCTTAAATAGCTTGAAGCTTTGATGTTAAGTGTGTTTGTTTCTATTAAGTGAGTATATTCATAATGACAGCTTATAGACCACAGAAATGGACTTTGCCATAGGCGTGCTTGCAGCACTGTTGCAGCTCACATGAATAGCTCTTTTTTTTTCCTATTGAGCTTTTAATGATATTAATAGAAAGTACAAAGCCTAACAATTAGAGATGTTACAAAGCTGATTTGGATAATGTAGGCATGTAGGAAATGAAGTAGCTTATGTTTGAAAGTTATTTTTGGTTCTCTCTTATTCAACATCTCCTCTTATCTGTTCAAGGTACCTCCTATCAGAGTAGTTTGGGATTGTGACTTGAAAGGCTTCTTTAGAGACTGTGTTTCATACCTACCTGCAGAGATAGCTCGTGTCATCTTATGGACTTAAAACCAAAATACCCACAAGTGAAGTCATAAATTTATGGAATCTATAAAGCCAGTAGAGAAAAATAATCTTTATATGAGGTCTTTCAGGAACAGTATTTTTAAGATATATGAAGTCATAAGGCAAACATCATAAAGAAATAATATGCTAAAGACTGAAAATAATTTTCATGCTGTAAATGAAATACAATTCTTGGGGATGTGATGGTGTGGGAAGACGTCACTTCCATAAGGTGTGTCTGCCCTTCCATGAAGGACAGCATGCCAGAGTCTTGGCATGTCTCATTTTTGTCTCCTCTGCTGCCTTAGGCTGAGATTAACCTCAAGGCAGAGGAGACGGGCTAGTCTTTGGGAAGTATGTGGCTGTTTTTAAGCACAAGATCTATTTCTGTTGTTTATGGAAACAACAAATAATACATATCAACAAGTCCTAATTCTTGGTAAGAAATCTACTCAATTGCATTTATTTCCAGGGAATATTATACATACATCTTGTATACCATGGGTCCAGTGTTACATTCCTTGTAAACATACCATGCTGGGTTCACCTCGAGCATGTCCTGGTGTGCTGGAATCCACAAATAGCTCTTGTCAAATAAAGAACTTAATAGCTGTAACATATCCTTATGTTAATCTTTTGCTTCCTCCTTATTGTAGCTATATTTACAATGCAGAAGAAATACTGTGTTATGAAAGTAAATCTCGACAAAGCCCAAATTTTCTCATCATGTAAAATTTAAGCAGACTATTAGCTAGTATAATCAACTTGGTGTTTTTCTGAACAGTTGTACTCTCTATTATAACATTATTAAAACCTTTTCCTGATTTTTTTTTTTAAATTCATATACAAAAATGTTTGTTATTTTAGCTCACAGTTGCTTTAAAAAAAGCCCTTTGAGATTGCAGGTTAAAAAGATGGGTGTAGCCGCTTCCTTTGGAAGTGTGCAATTTAAATTACCAAATTAAAACCTGTAGTGTAAAGGCAGTGGAAAAAATGGAACTGTGCTAGGTGAATGCTTAATAAGAAAATTTTGAAACACTTTCATAAGCTATAGATAAAAAGAAAAATAAAATTCTTAGTTGCTACCTATTTTTCTATCAATGGCATCCACTTCTGTAGGGGCTGGACACCATATGTGTTGGCTGTGGTCTTTTCTTTGAAGGTAATTTCTAAGTCCCAATCTACATTAATCAGTTGGCCTAATAGTAACAAAATGTATGTGAAATATTGACATATTCAAAATAAGTATTCAGCTTAATTGTTTTGGCCGAGTTTTTTGTGGCAATCTGAGTGGGTTCTGTTTTTACTATAAGAATAGGCAGGCAGATGTTTGGTACATACAAAAGCAATTGTACATGTGCTTCAGCATGAGAAATGGCTGGATGACCACCTAATCTGTGCTCTTGTATGGCTACTTTTGTAACTTACTTAGGAACAGTCACTCCTGCGTATTTTGATGTGAGCCAACCTATTAACTCCTGAAGTATTCAAACTGGGAAAGGTAGATTTGTGTACAGTGACTGCAACAATGGAAATATTAAATTTTCTCCCTCAGATTTACTCTGTACTCTATAACATAATGCCTTAAAAATGGTGATTTTAAGATGTCCATTTTTTAAAAAATTGGAAAGGGTCTCTTTTTTTTGGAAAGAGTCTCTTCTTTTTTCAGTCTTAGCTGTACTGAGTACTTGTAAAGTAAGGGAGGCTTTTGAGGAAAATAGCAAGAATCCCAGTGGTGCTTGAAGGAATTTGCTGTGTTTTGGTTTGGCATTATTTTTAGTTCTTGCATAATAAATTAATCTGTGTTTTTATGTGCAAATCTGTCTTCTGAGAATTGCATAGAGGATAGAGCGAGCATGGTAATGTGGGGGTTGGTCCTCATGGCTTTTATGTCTGTCTCCCTTGCTGAACCTCATTATCAGAGAACAGAAAAGCGTAGTCTTTCACATTCTTGATTGCATTTGTAATCTGCAGTTTTCTACCTTATTTGAAGGCTTTTCGGGGCTGTAGATGCATGTTGGTTTGATATGAATTCTCCAATCAGGTGGCTGTTACTAGGCTCCCTTTACTGTAGTGGCTGTTTTTGTTTTTACTGGGCTGTAAATGAAATAGATTTTAAGTAAAACTGAATTGGTCAGTGTGATGATTGATTATGGTCTTCCACTAGGGTAACTTTGAAATGGCCAAGGTAAGGGTTTAATTAACATTTTTAGGTACAATATTGATGGTCAGAGGCAATAGTATTTTACTCTTTGTTCAACTCTAATAAAGGCATTTGTTTTAAATATGGTTTATGTGGGTGGTGGGTGCTAATCAGTTTCTAAGCATTAGGACTGGCTTTTCTTCAGAAGCCTGAACTGGTATGCTAACAGCAACAGTTCTTCCTCATTTAAGCTTCCTGTGGCCTTTGATTTAATAGATGTCGAATGAGAAATAACTTACAATTGAATTCTGTGCAATGGAGTGGGGTTAGCCAAAATTCCTGGTCTGCCTTGTGAGCCAAATCGTACCCTGTAGAGGCAGACATATTACAAGGGAAAATACAATAGGCCTTTTTGCTGCTTCTGGCTCTCTGGCATGTTTACTGCTTTGGGAAGACAGGACACAAGCTTAACAGGAACTCTCTTTTGTCTTGTACTTTCTGTAGGTCAGTGTGGACATAGAAGCTATTCTAAGTGACTGAAATGGCTGAATTTGGTTTTACTTTTCATTTACTTCTTTACTCTTTGTTGGAACAGACTTCTGTAACATTGCTTAGTTCTTTTTCTGATAAAATCCATGAAAGAAGCCAAATGTGACTTGGCTAACATAATTTAAATAAAGAGGTATTGTGATAACTTTTATTTAAAAATACAGTTCTTATGTTCTCATGTTTAAGTAAATTAACTTCAACTTGAAGTTTACCAAAATAATTAATAGAAAAATCCACAACAGATCTTTGCATTGTAGACAAGAAAAAGAAAAACAACTTCCAAAGTTATTTCATTCATTCTGGGATAATCCTTTTTAATTTAAGAGGTAAAGACATTTAATATAGATCAGATATGAACAGCACAGTAAATTTGAGGTACATAGAGTCAAATTCTGTGCTAATGCAAACTGGTAATGATCATCTTTACATTAAACTCTTGCTAATAACATACACAATATGTGATTAACATAAAAGTATTTTTTTCTCAGGTTTATAAATATAAATGCAACACCAAAATATGTATTTGAAGCTTATTTGGTATTGTCACACCTGATTAGTATCTTTAATATATCAGGTTCTGCTAATTTGCCCTTGCTGTTGACATTACTTTCAAATAGTACCTCAAAGAACAGTGCACCATGTATTCTCTGGAGAAATGCTGGCCTTGAGTGCAGCAGGGTTTGACAGAAAAGGAAGAAATATAAGCAAATTAACAACATTCATCTGACAGCTGTGTTTAAAAATACAAAGTCAAACACTAGTTTTGATTAAATATCTCTTTCTTCCCTCTCCAAAGCAGTCCAGAACTTCTGCTAAATATCCAATGGGCAAAGAAATTCCTGCTGTTGGGATGCCCAGAGCAGCTAGCAAACAGGCAGCAGCAGTGCCATCTTCCCCACACCCACAGACTCCGGCTCTATTTTGGGGCACGGTTCCTACGCCTCAGCAGGTTGCTTCATTTCTAGCCCACCCACTTCTTGGCCAGTATCCCTGGACCTACTGCTGGCTTTCTCTTTTTTGTTTTAATCCTCTGAAGTAACCTGTCACATGGCTTTGGTTTGGTGGACTGTGGTGGAATCATCCTAATGAATATACTAAAATTCCCTTCCCTTGCACTTTGCCTTATTCTTCCTCTACTTCCCCCTTCCTTTGGCAGGTATGTCTATGCAGATGTCTGATCCTGATCTGGCATGGGCTGCTGCCAGCAGTGGCTTTGGTGGTGTATCAGACAGCAGGCACAACAGTCTAAAAACCACCCAATAATACCCTTTGGGTACACAGAAGCCCCTTCTGTGGAGCTCTAGAGGCAGCAGCTCTTTGGGTCAAAGTGGCTTCAGGTTTCTACCCCAAGCTAGAGCCTAGTTTTGAGAGCTTAAAAAAAATTACAAAGAACAGAGGATGAGGGCGGATAGGAGCGAGTACTGTACAGATTCCTTGAGTCCTCTTGACCTTATCCTGCACCAATATATTAGTACATCTTCCCAGGATCCCTCATGTATTTCCTTCAAAATCTGTTTTCTTTGCCTTGCTAAGGCCTTGATTCCTTTTGTTAAAGTTAAAATGCTAAATGTGTGTTTTGTTTTGTTTTTCAGGCCACAGTGGTTCAAATAATGTCAAAACCCAGTATTTTCAAACACATTTTTGTTACTGAGGTTTTTATCCTTCCTGTTACTTTTTTCACAACTACATTGAACCCTGTATGTTTTGTTTCCAGATTCCTATGTAGTATTAGGCTCTGGCAGCAGGAGCAGAGCTGTGAGATATCTTGAGGCTTTACCTAGATGTGAATTTCAAGGGTTATAAAAACAAAGGTTTTAAGTAAAAGAAACTTGAAAACAATGGCTAAACTTCTTCCCAAAAGCTCGGAAGCCAAACAGCAGAGACAAAGGATTCCACATTTCTTCTGCAAACATTTTAATATCAGGATTTATGAAAACTTGACAGTATTGTTTCAGAATACAACAACATTTTTGAGGTATTTTATAAATATTTGCAATCCTAGTCTATACACTGTCACAGACGTAAACACAATCTTCAAAAAACAACATTCTCTCCAATATTTTATCCCAAACAAAGGGAAACAAAATGTAAACAAGCCAGTGCCTTTATTTTTTTTGTCCCTCTAAGTACACAGATTTCTCTTGTTCTGCTGTAAGTGTTGCTGTGGTTAAGGTGAGGAAAAACAAGCATATTCCTAAACTGTGCCTTGCTCACCAGGTAGTAATGCTATGGGTCACTTTCAGGTCCATTTCTAACACTTTATAAAAGTAGGAAAATATTTCAGTCAGAGAATAATGCCAACTAAGCCATTTATTGCAGAGATCTGCTTTACAGCATAGATTTCAGTTTGAAAAAGTCTTATTCAGGGAAACAAAGTTACTGCCTGTAGTATTCCAAGTGTGGGGATTTTTTAGGGCTGTGTTAGTATTGTCCTGTATCACAGAAGCACAGCTCCTCTAGGTAACATTTCCAGAGTACTCTCTGGATTTGACCAGGCCAGGCTTCATTCTGGCAAGTTCACAGGTAGGCACATGGGCCTCAGCTTGCAAGAGAGACACCTGCTCTGGAACACTGTACCCAGCCAGGCTATTTGTGTGAACCTAAACTGGGACGGTGCAGACCCGGCTCTTCAGATGTTGTTTTCCAATAATATGTTGAATGGAAAGAGCCCGGTTGCCTAGGTAACAACCCAGAGTCGCTTAGCAAGGTTCATTTTAGTTAATCAAAGATAAGAGGGGAAGAATGACAGATCCAATTGTCTTAAACTCCTAGGAGTAAGCCACCATGAATATGGGGATAGAAGCGTGTGTTTTAAGTCAGGCCAGAAAGCTGTTTCAGGCTGTCATAGAATCATAGAATCATTATGGTTGGAAGGGACCTCCAGGGTCATCAAGTCCAACCTTTATCCCATCATATTCCTAACCATTAGACCATCAGACCATGGCCTCAAGTGCCTCATCAACCCCTTTTTTGAACACCCCCAGGGACGGTGACTCCACCACCTCCCTGGGCAGCCCATTCCAGTGCCCAACCACCCTCTCAGTAAAGAACTTCTTCCTAATATCCAACCTACACTTCCCCTGATGGAACTTGAGGCCATTTCCTCTCGTCCTGTCATCAGCAATTGGGGAGAAGAGACCAACACCAGCGTCACTACAACCTCCTTTTAGGTAGCTGTAGAGGGCAATAAGGTCTCCTCTCAGTCTCCTCCAAGCTAAATAACCCCAGTTCCCTCAGCTGGTATTCCTAAGGCTTGTTTTCCAGACCTCTCACCAGCCTCACTGCCCTTCTCTGGACTCGCTCCAGCACCTCAATGTCCTTCCCATCCTGCGGTGCCCAGAACTGGACACAGTACTAACCAGGCTGAGGAGATAAAATCCAGAACAGTGAGAAAACGTGCTCTGAGTGGCTTCAGTGACAAGGCCTGCAGTGTCAGGTGTGCTGGGGAAAGTTGTTTAGGTTTGCTTTGGGGTGTTTTTGGGAGCAGCCGTGCCCAGGCGTGGCAGTGGGGTGGACAGGGCCTGGCTGTGGGCTGGTCACTGGCTGTGAGGCTGTGGAGAAGCTTTCAGAGTTGGTGGGCTGCCCACACTGGCAACAGACAATCAGCAGGTGCCACCTGTCTGACCGGACCAATCCAGCTGGGTGTTCTTAACCCTGCAGCGGAGGGCGGGAGGGAGCTGCCAGGACCATGGTGCACCCTGAGGAGAGACCCCGGGGAGGGGGCCTTGCATGGCTGCTCCCCACACAGGGAGGCTGTATTGCTTCTAAGTCTGTGATTAAAGTGCATTGGAGTTGATCTAGTCCCCACACTGCCAGTTTGGTTGTGAAGAGTGAGGTTGGAGCATGGCTGAGAGCCACTGCGTGGACGTGCAGAGGCTGGGAAGGAAGACGTGTTAGGAGTGGCTATTTGGAGATCAGCTCTTGTTCCAGATTCATTGAGGCAGTGTAGCTGTGGAAATACAACCTTTAAAATTGAAAAGTAAGCTATATCCAGTCCTGCTGCAGACGGAAGGAGTGTCCTCGTTTGCTTCAGACCTGCGCCCTGCGACAGGCGAGGTTGGAGGCTGCCTTTCTCACTCCTGAGGAAAAGTGGGTAGCGGCAGTGAATTTTAAAATGGATGCTATAAATGGCAAGCTGAAACTGCAAATGCTGGTAATTGTAGCTAAACTCCTGCACACGTTGGGTGATTTGAAATCCATGGATCATATGAAAGAAAATTAAGAAGGCTGAGTGAAGCAAGAGGAGAATGCAGAACCTGTTTCTAACTTGGGTCTGTTGATCTGGATGTTAATGATGGTTAAAACACTTTTAAAAATACTGCCCTTGTCAAAGATATTGGAGATGACATTTTCTGCTCTGTAGATAAACGAGAAAACAACCACAACTGTGTACTGCTTTTAGCAAATACCGATTCCCTGCTTTCTTAGCTCATAAACAATGTGCCACTTCATAGAGTTCAGTGAATGGTCTGTTGCTTGAGCAAAGTGAGAGAAGATCAGTGAAGAAAGTCCTATTGGCAAGTATTAACAACTCAATGAGGAACTGAGCCCCCGTAGTCACGCACATCCCAGGTAGAGAGCAGTTCCATAACACTTCCCTCCCTTCCTCCTGCATTAAACAGGGACTAAAATACATGCAACCTATAAAGAGTTTCTATGGTTCTGGGTTGTTTTAATTGAATTTTAATAATTTGTGCTTTGTCCTTATTCGAGAGTATATGGAGCTGACAATGAATAGAGTTTACTCTGTGCAGTTTGCAGAGTTAAACTTTGTCTCTTCTACCGTGCCCATAGTGAAAGGGCAAGAGGAAACAGCTTTAAATTGCAGCAGGGGAGATTCAGATTGCACATTAGGAAAAATTTTTTCACTGTAGGGTCATTAAGTATTGAAATAGGTTGCCCAGGGAGGTGGTGGAATCACTGTCCCTGGAGATGTTCAAGATGCGTCTGGATGTGGCGGTGGGTGATATGGTTTAGTGGTGATGTAGGTAGGTGGTTGGTCTGGGTGGTCTTGAAGGTCTCTTCCAACCTCGATGATTCTATGATTTGTGCAGTGGAACTTGGGAATTGGAAGCAGCCATGAATGAGTTTTGGTTTTACGTACAGTTGTGAAGGCTGGGAAAGGAATATGTTTCTTTTGGTTTTGTCAAGGATATACTCACCTTTAAAATGAAAAAAAAATCATAATAGTCTATTCACTACTGGATATCACATCGGTCTTCTAAAAATAGTACAGATTTTTTAAAAGTTATTCTGTATTCAAAATACATGTTATTTTTTCCAACTCAAGGACATCCAACTATAATAGAGACTTTTTTGCTAAATAAAGAAGGGCTTTTCGAATTTTTCATAACGTGGAGCAAAGTGGACTGGTCTGTTACTAGGCTTTTTTCTTTCTGTTGAAATAATCAGTCTGCCTTTAGTGCTTCAGAGCAGAGTGGAAAGTTGGGTTCTCCTGTTTTACCCATGTACTCCTATTGTTTTGTACTCCTTACTGGAAAGGCTTCATCATCTCAGATAGATAAGAAGAGGTGTGAAGATGTGTAAGCACCTGACAGAAATATTTATTAATTTTAATTGCTGTATACTAAATTAAGGCTTGTCACACTTTGAACATGAGGTACTCATATCTGGTTTGTTTTCTAGGAAGTCTTTCCATACAGAGCCTCTATTGTAGTGGTCTAATAAGAAGGAGCTCATAGAGCAATTTGGCACTGAAAGTCTATAATCCACCAAGCATACACGTAGGGGTGAATCTTGAAATACAAGAGTCGTAGGACATAACTGCTTTCTTAATAAAATATTAAGGATGTGTATTTCTTCATGATCAAGAGACTTTGCACAGGGTTTCAAAAATGAGAATGGTTGCATAGGTCTTGAACACAGGTTTGGAGCTGTCTGGGCCAATGATGAGACCAGCATTGTGAAGGACTAGCACATTTGGAAAGAACAACCTCTCCATTATAACCAGCTAAGACATTTGAGGTGTTTGGTGGTGTTATGTCAAATTGTCTACAAAGCCCCTTCTTATCATGTAGGGTCTCTAACAAGATACATTTCTGTATCTCGGATGTGTTTTGTTTACTGGCTCAAGATGTGCAATCTCTAGGCACAATTTTCTTTAGAAAGACATCAAAATTGAGTCTCACTGCAAGGATATTGCATTTTATAATGCTCGGTGTGATTTTTTTTCAATGGATTAATTAACATAACTTAAGACAATTTTATGGTCTTCAAATTTGAATTTAAATGAATGTTATTTTTAATACTAATCATGGTTATGTATCTATACCAATTTATGCATCATTAAACTCATAAAAGGTAATTGTGTGGAGATACATTTCTCCCTAAATATGGTACGCTGCTTTCTTTTTCCTATTTCTGAGACTTCAGTACAACAGAAAATACTGAAGAAGTGTTTTTTGTAAATAAACCTCTCTGTAAGCAGTGTCATCTGCTGCACTTCTAGTGTTTGTGTACCTCCTTCTACCACACAATTGTTTATCACTACTATGAATTAGCGATTTGCTGCAGAATAGGAATATAGTGGGTGGGTGTGTAGGAGCAGCCATCACACTGTCAGCTTCCAGCCTCGATTACCTTATGGTAATTTGTGTTCAGGACTATTTTCTAGTGTGCTGTGGAAGAAGACAAGCACCAGCATAATTCAAGATTGGATTGTAATGGAAATATATGCAAAGTCTCCACTTAAGATTTAAGAATGCCTGTATAAAATTCTGCATTTATCATTACGATTTACTATTACTTTGTGATATCATTTTGCATTCTGTTTGCTTTGACTTTTTGCTTTTTTGAACTTAATTTTCATTTCAGTTTCCATTTCTTTTAGTTGTCAGAAAAGGATAAAATGGCTGTTAGAATTTTCTTCATGGTATTTTTTCAATTATGAATGTTTTTTAGGTCCTTGCTAAAAGTATAGTATTGAATCTGCAAAGCTAATATATACCTATTTTAATGCTATTAATAAGCACTTAAAAGGGATCATTACAGTAAATCTGCTTTAGCCTTTTGTCAGGTGTATTTTCATGTAATATTGTGTAATATTTTTTGAAATACTGGTACCTTTTAAATAGTTTGTTTTGCTTTTAAAGGAGAAAAGTAGGGAAAACAGAAAAGGACTAAATATATTTAGGTTAGTTTCCTTATTGAAAGACTGCTTCTTATGGCCCTTAGAACTAAAAAGGGAATGCATGATAGGAGAATAAACCCCCCATGTGCACTTCTTTATATGCTAACCCTCTCATTTTTCTTGCAGGAAATCCTGGCTGAGTAAAGTTGGAAGTCCAAGTTCTCGCATAGATCGAACAAATTTTTCCAATGAAAAGGAGATTCCCAAGCTTGACTTCTCAGGATTTAGCACAAGATACTAATAGAAGAAAACATCACTAAGCACTAAACTATGATGTTTCTGCTGCATGTTATTTTCTGTGCCTCCGTAAAGTGTTGCAAGAGCTTTTGGATGTTTTCTGTACTAGAGATAAATATAAATGGTCTCTGTACGCATGAAGTAAGAATTCTTAGTTGCTGTGTTAGGCATCTTACACCATGAACATCCATATCTAGTATCTAAATATGCCAGTATCTAATTTATTGCATCTTGAAAGCTAGATAAATGGTTAAAAGCATTAGTGATTATTTGTACACAGTGAGACCTGTTATATATAACCGTATGGTACCTAAGAGGTGCCATCTTTACACTGTGATTCACATTTTAGATGCAAAATAATAAATTTATGTTCTACTGTTTGTAATCTCACCAAAAATACTGAACTACAGAGCTGGAACACCGAGAGATCTATTGTGACAGTTCTGTAGTATAGATCATGTTATTTGTGATAAATAGTTAAGATATAGCAGTAATTTAAAATAAAGTTATGTTGCCTCAAACTAAGATTATCTAACCAGCTCTGGCTTAAAATTCTCTATGATAATGCAGATAAATCTTGGAACAAATTGTGAAATGTGTGGCATCTCACCTCTGTTTCCTTGTCTACCTACAGCTTACTTCCATACTGACTATAAAGGATGTTTTGATCTTTTGGGTTTTTGATGTTTTTACTAAAGTTGAAGACTTTCCTTATGGACGTGTATTTGCTCCTTAGTTGAGAATGTATGTTGGAACCTGATTCATTCAGCACGATGCACCCACATACATTTCATCTGTACAGTGCAAGGTGTGCATAGAAAGGTACTTCTACTGGCTAGATTTATTTTTACTATGCCTTTGTGTATTAAGCAGTAAAGTTTCCTTTCTAGAATTTGCAGGAGTTATTTATAAATTGTTATAGTCCAGACCATGCTTGACTTCTGTGATTATACAGAAGCATCCTTTGTTGAAGTTCTTGTTAATAACTCTTGTTCAACTGAAATGGTAAATGGCAAAGTTCAAGTGTAGCGGTAGCTAAATAGCTGTTACATCCTCTCTGAAAACTGTATCCTGCTGAACATAAGTAGTTCTCATTTTCCTTGAAGCTACCTGGCAGAAGATACTCCCTCAAAGGCATTTCCATCCAAGTTACTTTGCTCAGATTTTGAGCAACAATGGTAGAGGAAGGCAGAGAACAAATGGGACATTAGATACACAGGAAGAGGAGCTCAAGATGAAATTGTTGTTTGCATGTGTTGACCTGGGTGGAGCTGGATGCTCACAAGGACTCAGTAATTTTACCCCGACTCCACTAGAAATGCAAGGCTTGAGGAGGAAGCAGCCATTTAAAGAGTTCACTTTTTGGGGGGGGTGAAGGGGAGAAAATGTGCAGGTAGAGAACTTTGAGAAAGTTTGAAAAATGAATAAATCTGTATGTAAGTTTCTCACATAGTGAAAACAAAAAAAAATATTTGAAGTCTTGATATGAGCACTACAGCAAGGATTTCGGAATGCTTTTCCTAACCAAGAAGTATTTCAGCAGAAGTTTTCTTCAGCAAAAGTTATTTCTAATATGATATTAAGGAAATATAATTCCTGCAATCTGTGGCCTATATACTGTAGGCCAGATCTCTTGTTGAGTCTGTGTCACGGGGTTGGTTTTTTCTATATCTCTGCAATGACGCTCAGCCTCTGCTTTTGTGCTCGTTTTTGAGCCTATCTGAAAAGGTTGATTCTGGAATACATCTATAACCTTCCTCTTTGTGAGTCAGCAATACCCATGTTTTCTATTTTCAGCATCCACTTCCCTCATATCAGTGATACGACAAGAGGTAAAAAATACAAGTTCTTTAGTGAGTTTAGCTCTGAGTATTTTTGACAAACTCCAAAACTAAAATACATGGACTTTGTCTTGTGCCATAATGCACTTGACAGTTTTCTAACAGTTCTAAATAAATTGCACGTAGTATGCTTTTCATTCTTAGAAGTTAAGATTTTGCTGAGCCAATAAGCATTACAGGTGTGTCAATGTTTCCCAGAAACCCTGGGCAGGGTTTTAGGAGGAAGAGTAAAAGGAAATAAATATCACATTCTGTCCCTTCAAAGTTTTGGCAAGTCTCACGGCCAGTTGCACTTCTGGAGTATAGCCACATAGAGTTTTCTGAAGTGAATGGAGTCCCAAGGGGCAAAGGTATCTCTTCTATTATGCTTCCTTATTCTAGCTGAAGGTGGAGGCCCAAGATGGTGATAAGGGTAATAATAATAATATATAACAAACAAACAAATGTCCCTGTGGATTTAGGGGTTGTTAAGGCCACAGTATTTCTGTTATTAAACTGAGGAATTAATGCTTGGCTTGCAGAGTGCTGCTGGCATCCTGGTGCATGGCCATGGGGAAATGCCTTTACAGACATTTTAGGCTCTTTTTGCATTGTATTGCAATCAAACTTTAATGCATCATAACTGTTCTTTAACTGTTGTTGTATAGCCATGTTTTATTCATGCAAATGCCTGCAGTACAGTTGGGCTCCTGTATTTGTTGAGACATATAATCACCTTGAAGTAACTTGTTTTATGCACAGGGAAGTGTTTGAGTTGCACAAAGTGGCACCTGCTTGACTTGTGGGTAAATACAAGCTTGTAGGACTCTCGCCCAGGTGGCCATCAGCAATAAGCAGATAATTCTGCATCTCCTTGGGGATATGCTGCACACAAAATGGAGGCTTGTACTTGACTGCAAGATAGAAAATAGATTGAAGTTTGTAAGCAGCTTACTTGAGGTGATGTTGTCAAAAGCACATAGAAAGAAGTAGTCTAGAAGACAGTGTCTCATTGTTGCTCTCCTGAAAAGGCTATTATAAGTGAACAAGATACCAGTTTGTTTTTTATAACTTGGGTGACTTTTTTCCAAGACTGATATTCAAAGGCAGTTCAAAGTAACTTCTGTTCTCTGTCTGAAAGGTCCTTCAGATCAAGGCAGGATGCGGTCTTGCAGTCCAAAGAGGTCAAGGCTTAATGGTAAGCCTGTGGCATGGCAGAAGATAGTGGTGACTTCCATTTGTCAGCTTCCTGGGTAGGCTAGTGAGACTGGCCTATGTGGTCGTGAGTTCAGGGGTTCTGAAGTTGGGTGAAGAGCTTGTCAGAGGGATTGGATGAGTCCGGACAAGACTTCTTCATGTTTGAGGGGATCTGAGTCCTCTGTAGAATTGGGTTGCTTGGAAGTATTTTTCCATGCCGCGAGTCACATGTTGCTGTGTTACTACAACTAATGAAGTGTTGTCTTGCACTTGCATGCATTAATCTTCTCATTTTATTTAATCCTCAGATTCTGTTAAAGAAAGTATCAAGAGTCTAAAATCATCCAATTTGTGGAAATACAATGTGTGCAGAACATCAGAGCGGTATCTTTAGTTTCAATGAAAACATCAGTGATTTTGAGGAACCAAAGGATTCCAATGGTAAAGCAGAAAAAGACAAGAACAATTGGCTACTCAGACATCAAAACTAAGTTGACACTTTTTTCCCTTTTTTTACTACATATTGATACCACTTAGTTATAACTGTAGATATAATTTAATTTTATTTTTACTTATTTTTTAAAAATGCAATGCGGCAAGAATAAATGACGTGTAGGCCAGCTCCATGCTTGCTGTAAGTGGAAATAGGTTCCACTTATCTAAAAAGGATTGAGACTTCTGGAAGTCTGTTCCCACAGTTTCCAAGCTATTTGTGAGTTCTGGATAATGCTGACTTTCTTGAAGGAAAATTTTGTACCTGACCTGTATTCTACCATAGTTTAAGAAAGTTCACATCATTAAGCCTTAAGACCAGACATATTCATTAAAATTGGAGCTGAAATCTGAAATGACCAGACAATTAGAAAAAAAATATGGATTTTTAAATATTTGATTTAAAGAATAAAAAAACCTAAATCTTCCTTAAGCAGTGGACAGAATGAGAGCCTTCTGTCTCATCAGGAATGATGTAATCTTGTATTATGCTATTTACTCTTGATACTTAAAATGTTGTAATGCAGAATGGGAATGTTCTGCTATACCTACTCATTTCTGAGTCTTCATACAGAGAAAAGCATGATGGTATCTCCTGCCATACTGTCTCTTATGTGACACCAATCTGTCACTTTTTATTTTCTTGATGTCCTCTAGAGCTGCCTTTCTTGGCTTGTTTTCTTAGAAAACTATGCATGTTTGCTGCTGAAATCCTCTTACTAGACTGAATGAACTGGATTAGTCAAGAGAGCTTACTGATTAATGCATAGCTACATACTACTACTTGCTGAAAGTACTCTAATTTGAAGGGAACACTGTAATGAAAGATGATGAGGGCAAAAATTGGTGTATGGTATAATTTTTTTAAAAGTCTGTTTATACAATGGCAATACTGGAAATTGGAATTTCTGTAGTATTGTTCATTCTTCAAGGCTCCTCACAGTATCTTGTGTAGTGAGTATAAGTACTAGTATTAAAGAGTCAGAAGTTATTTCTGCATCAAAACCAAAACACATTGCACAGACTTCAAATAACTATGCCTGCCCCAATACATTTGATACTAACATAACTGAATAAGAAATACTGAGTCAGAAGATCAAAGGAGGAACAACCTCACTTTTGGTTAAAGGGGCTGTAGAAAAGGATTGAAAGGTTTTACTAGTCAAAATTCAAGAGTGGTTAAAGTAATTATGAGGAGGATACTTGTCTTTCACAATTAGGTGACCTTACTACAATAGTTAGTATACATAAGTACAGAAATAAGTATATAAAAATCTTTTCTAATGAATCACTAAATCAGTTGTGAAATGTAATTGTCTTTGTATCGGAAGGTAGCAGCAGGAAGAATTAGACTCTAAGCAGCATTAATGGAGGAGTATGAGAAGTTTGGCCCAATATCATTGGAGATCTGCTTGCTTGAAAAGGCCCTGTGGGCTCTTTTGTAGCTGTGCAAATAGCTTCTTGGTGTTAACTAACACCCACGATTCCTCTGTTTTAGAGGTAGGAAAGTCTTGTAACACTTCTTCCTGCATTTGAGTGGTTCCTGACAATACGCTTTAAGACATGTTTTTGATTCACAGACATTTGACCAGTGTCAAGAATTAAATTTTGCCCATCAGAACTGTGCAGTGGATTCTATTCCTGGAAAAAGGGATAATGCTATTTAGGCCTTTTGAGACCTGTTCTTTTTGGATCTGGTGAGCATAGCACACTACGACCAGGCTGAATTAGAGACTTACCCAGAATCCCTGGGGTTCTCCATTAGCTGAAAGGTAACCTGGCATTGACTTGTATTTGGCAGGGAAATAACAAAATAAACAATGGAGAGATACAAGTTCTGTCCTCGGAGGCACTAACTTCTGTTCCATTGGAATGCTGCCATGGACTTCAGCGCAAACAGTAATTGGTCATGCAACTGGAGGAACACTACCAAGCAAGGGAATGCATTATTAATGGGACAGTGTTTGAGAAGTGGTAGATAAGATAAAGACACTAAGTCACTTTCTTGATGCTGGCTTTGTTTTTTCCTGCTTAAAGAAGTATCGCTGTGGCTTTGGGACATCTTAGAAGCCTGAACTTTCTTGCATGAAGTTCACCACTTGAAAATGGGCCAGATACTGTGCTCTCCCAAGCAGACAAGTAATTACCAATTTGTAGTAACAAAGTTTTTCTGCAGAGTGGGAGCCAGAGGTAAGTGGATGCATACAATCCTGCAAAGCATTAATAGTAATAATACAATTTCAGCTGAGGCATAGGAATGGTAAATAGAGTAGGAAGAGTGCAGGGAACTGGGCTTTTAAAAAGCTCAGCATGGAGAAGTTTACCTGAAGATGTTTATTTGGAGCTGCAGCCACTGGCATCACTGGAAACTAGTTTTTGGTGAGCAGTATAAATAGACTTAATGTGAACCTTGTGCAGCTGTTGATGTTTTGTACTTTTTCCCTGTTTAAAAACAACTAGCCTCATAAAACATCCATGACAATTACTGAACTGTACAACTAGTGTACTGCTGTGTACAGTCTTAGTACCCAGGTAGGAAAATACACACAAATTGTGGTGTGTGTCTCCAGATAAGGGAGGGACTATAACAGTAACATCTCTTAACCAGAAATGACCATGTCTGCAGTCAGGAAATAGGCAGACAAAAAATTTGCAGACCAAGTTAAAACTAATTAATGACCCACTATGTAACTCAGAGAAAAAAAACCTGTTCAGTTATCTAAGTTTGCTGACACTTTCAAAACAAAATGATGACTAAATAGTAATGTGTACTCCAAAGAATGAGTGATATACCAAGATTAATAGGATTTAGGCACTATTTAACACAGTTAAGCCATAGCCTGAATACCATAATGCTGATTACTTAAATTCATTATGCAGGCATTATAATCTAGTGGTCAGTAATGTGCCTGTGAGAAGGAAGAAACTATTTCTATCATTTGAAACTGAATTGTAGGCACAGAGCAATTGTCAAGGTTGTGCTTTCTCTTGTGTCTAAGATACGACACTGACATTTGTAACAACACTTTTGTCCAAAGCAAAGTCCATTAAACCCACTGAATTTTTACTGAATTATGTTTGGAGTATTCAGAACTCTGAAATTCACCACTGCTGCTGAAGGACCCATATTCTACCTCAAGTCTTTCAATAATATGACATTTAGCCTAGTCTGAACCTGATGTTTTTCAAACTGAAAATGCATTTCTTGATTCCTTTAGACTCTTAGCTCTTCAAGTTTGCTGGATCCAGATAAGCATGCAGTGTTTTGTGATAAACAAAAAGCCTTGCCAAAGCTTTCCTGCTTAGAACCACCAGATGAATAAGAATACTTAGTGCCTTTCAACTTCCAGTCATGGAACTACTTTATCAAAGGTAGGAAGTGTGGTTTGTCAGATGTGTGGAAACTAAGGCACAGAAAGGTTAAAAGTTTAAGATAGTAATTTCAGCAGTAAAAAGGGTTTTTTACACCTTTGCAATTCTTAAACTTTGGGATTGTGAAGCTCACTCAGCACCAAGGTGCAGGAATAGAGCATGGTGCCTTCATATGCAAGAACCTGAGCAACAATTGTATATTGGTACTTAATGGATATAGAGTTATGTCACTCTGTGTGTGTGAGACGTGTTGGTGGTGCCTGCATCACCTCTGAAATAGCTGTCAGTGTATGGGTGCATTCCCAGCTTCTATCTATGTGATCAGTCTTTGTCCTGTGGAATATCTAATAGTTCATTTTCATGGTGTTAATACTCGCTCCTGAGATTCTTGTGAGCAGAACATTACAGCTCTGCACACAGTTATTTATGGGAATTGTCATGCATTTTTTCTGACATAGCCATAAAACTTCTTTTTGGATGGGAGATGTTGCACTCCTGAGCTTCAGGGGAAATTCTATGGTATTTTGGAAGAGTTTTTTTAAAAAAGGGACAGAAATAATCCGCCACAACTGCTGAAATTTTTGACTTAGTCATCAAATCAGGAAAGTGTTTTGTTTACACATGCAGGGTGGGTTGCAGTGACTGCTTTTAATGTTTCAGACAGTTTGTGATGGAGCTGAACGCTAGGAGATATTTTAGTGTCTGATGCAAAGGCTTGTTAATCACTTCAGTATTGTACCTTCAAATACAGTGTTGGGTTAGAGCAGGGAGAATTCTGCTGTTGTAAGCCTAATGAATCCCTCCTATGTCAGTGGTGCAAAATGTCCCCTTCCATTTCTAGGTGATGTACTTTCCCTCCCCCCAGCCCCAACCAGTTTCCTCTGAGTCATGCTTTACCCAGTTAGCAAGAAGTTAGTGAAAACGAGAAAACAAAGCCCAGTAGCAAATCAGCTTTCTGTCTGGCAGCTCTGCTGACCAGTGGCTGTTTACCTCCGGGTAGCACTCTTCACTCACTGGTTGCTCTTTTAACCTTAGATAGCATTCCTGAAGCACTGGTATTGAAATCACATGGGAAAGATGATACTTTTTTAATGTCCTCTTTCCTTTTCTTCTAAAAGCCATGGCCAGAACTTATTTGCGTTTTTAAAAAACCATCTGTGAGAAAACGAAGACACTAAAAGCTGTATTGGGTGTGACATGTCTGTGATAATTAACATGGTTTGATACACTCCATACAGACTTGCCCTGAAGCAACCAGAAATCCAAGGCGTGTTGGTCCTAGGGGAAAGGCCTAGATACCTAGTTCTGCTTTGTAGTAAGCCTGGAGGGTAAGGTTTTCAAGTGGTTTAAAGGGGACAGCAGAACCAGGGCCATTCTGCTAAAAATGTTGCAGAATTACCAGTTCTAAAGACCCTTAGCAATAACATTATCTTTGCTGCCATGGCTGCAGAGTGGAAGAGAAAAAATTAATTTTTCTCTCTGCTGCTACTGCAATGTGAGAGGCATTAACTTCTGGAAACTAGGAAGCAGACTTAACCTTAGATGCCTCTGTTCACTGAAATGAAAAAGACATCAGCTATACATTCTTTAGCATCAAAAAACCTGATATATCTAATAAGTGAGGGAAAATACCCTCTGAATGTTAAAAATATGCTTTAATTCAGAAAGTAAACAAAATAGTCACAAATCAAAGAACCGCAGCTATGAGAAAAATATTTGAGAAAATGACCTATTTAAAAGTAACCTGAAACAACCACTAAACTAATGCAATTAAAGCAAGTATTCGGAAAGAAAGAAATCTCCCTGCTAACTACTAGAGAAATAGATAAAGGGATCTTTTGACGAAAACCTCTTTATTGATGCTGCCACCCCTAGTATCAGTGTATCTTTGGTCTTGATTGGTACATGTGATGCTTGCTGCTCAATGGTCTTGGGCTATGTGGTTATGCTTCTATGTATCACAATTGTTAGAAGTAATGCTCATCTCAATGAGAAATCCTACCGATATACTGCTTCACTCTTCCCCACTAATTTATTTTTCCTCAAACATCTCTTTTCATGTTTGAACAGCTGAGCTGTGATCCATCTGGCTATGACAGAGATGTTTATTCTTAGTGCAAGATGGAATTTCAGACTTCTGTTTCTTAGTTACCGTTTTCCTTCACCCAAGACCTATATATTTGGATGTATCATATTGCCAACCTAAAATTTCAAGGGAAGCAAGTCAAAAAATTGAAACACCTTAAGCAGTTCTAGGAGTCCTCTGAAGTATGTTGCTGAACCAATTTCGACAGTAGCTGCAGCCTCCAGTGTAAGGACTATACACAGACTTTTCTACACTGAGCTGCTTCCATTTTTTTCCAGTCTTTTGTTGCTTCAGATTAGAGTTGTCATATCCTAACGGCTAATTCTAAGACACTCCCTTCTTGACAGTCTTTTTTAGTTCCCTTGAGTCTGAGGTCAGCTGGAGTTTTATAGTCTAACTCCCAGAAACCTTTGTAGCTCTCCTTTGTCCCTCTGGGATTTGCCTTTCCATTTTATTTCAGGCTTTCACTGTTGATACAGCTCCCTGCACAATTCTAATCCAGGAACAGCTTTATATTTCCTTTCCTCCTCATTCCTCTCCTCTAGCTATTCCATTTTAGCTGATAGTGATCACTAATGGCTTAGGCTCCCACTTGTGCTGTAGTTAGTCTCTCTCAGAAGCCCTGCCTCCACAGTCACACTCCATTGGATACTTGGGGGTGATACTTCCTGACAGCGTAACACCACTGGGGATTGCATTACCCAGGCATGCAGAAAAGAGAGAGTGCCTGTCTAGCCTAATAAAATAAACATACGAGTAATAAAATACAAGCCAGTGGTAGAGCTAGGGCTGCACTCATCAATCCCAATATACTCTTCTGCTTCAAAAATCCTTCCTCACATGTGTATATTTAATATAGTCTTTGTCTTTGCATTATTCTTCTTAAAGAAAATGCTAGGGCAGAGGAGCTTTGCTTGGGTCAGTATATCTGATCCCCCACTCAGGGCACAGTGTATGCTGTGTTTCTTGCAGGGGCAAATTGTAATGGCAAATTGCAAATGTTTTTAATAACCTGTTCATAAGGAAAAGGCTGACATGGGCACCACCATGGCAAAACATATGCCATGACTATAACTATGGGAAGGGAAAAGGTAGCTCTGCACTCACCTACTTTTTGAGGGGGGACTTAAGCAAGGGTATTTTATAATGCTACAAATGAAGGAGGCAGACTTTACAGCTACTCAAAAGTAGTGAAGCTATCACACATTGATTAGGACTGGTTTCCTGGAATCTGAAAGCTTTTCCATAAAGCTTGTGACTTTTATTTTGTTCCTATAGGCATCTGGAGGGCTTTTGTCTCTTCAAATTGCTCTTCTCGTTCATTATGAAGAAAATTTTAATATTAAAACAAATCAAGTCATGTATGCCCGGGCTTAGGGAAATTGAATCTCGGAGCTGACGGATCAGTTTAAGGTCGGAGTCAAGTAAATTTGATCAAAACCCCCCAGAATTACATGAACCAATCTTATTTCTACTTCAACACATTTTACAGTAAATAGTGTTATTAGGGTCCTGAAACTTAATTAGCCCTCCCTGAGCACTTCCAGCTCCGTCCCTGAAGCCCCTACTAAATCCCTCTCTACAATACTTCCAGAGGCAATTGACTTAAACAAACAACTGGAAGCCCGGTGTTCCACCTCATTGCTCCTCTGCCTTCTTTTCAGGAAACCAGAATGACTAAATCCCCTTCCACGAGATCCCAAGCTTAGAAAGTTGTTTTATTTTTAACTCTTGGTGTGGATACAGTATACAATTTTCTCCATGCCTTCATGCACAGTGCTGATTTCTGCAGTGCACCCACTTAGGTGAGCATTACACTTGTGATCCTGCATGGGGGGAACAATTCTGTCATCAAGAGAACTTCAATCCACCTGTGTTCAGGTAAGTGACTCCAATGATACCTTAAGGACTGCTTTCTTCAGATGCTGGCTGTAAATTCAAAAACCCAAGCCCTCACATGCCCCTTAGGGTATGCTTATATTCTTTAAAATATGTTTTTGGGGACAAAATGGACAGGAAAATTTGAACTTGTGGCCTCGTCTACACTGAGGAAATTTACCAGGGAAGTATTTTTTCTGCAGCTAATGGAATTGATAACTCCCTTTTTCTCTTGAATTTAAACTTATTGCCTACTCCTTTTCCAATAAAGTTATTTCTCAGGACTGAATGGGGACTCTGAAGGAAGTACTGACTACAGTTGTCTAGTCAC
The DNA here is from genome assembly GCA_013398125.1 of Aegotheles bennettii. NCBI lineage: Eukaryota > Metazoa > Chordata > Aves > Caprimulgiformes > Aegothelidae > Aegotheles > Aegotheles bennettii. The sequence goes on from VZRW01006596.1 coordinate 249,988, forward strand.
AAGAGGAGTAGCCTCCAAAAGGCTAATGCAAACTGGGAGTGGGTGTGTTGTGGTTCATGCCACAGCTAAGTATCTGATAAAAGAATTGGAAGTTGAGTCTCGCTGTAGAAACATAGCTCTGGAGGTCACTTTCTTGCTTTTAGAATCATTTCTGCCTGGAGCTGAAAGAGTAGCAAAGTGTCTTTTGATGTGAACCGGAATTGTAGAAGAAATACTTTCTATAGGTTGCATTTCCCAAGGCTGTGAGCACCCATATACTACTTGAGAAGCATCAAATTAAGTCGATGGTGATGCTCACTGGAGTGCAGGAAGGTAACCACGCTAGCTTCCTTACAAAGTAGTGGTGCAGCTAACCAGCATGAGAAACTGAAAATGGTGAGATCAACCAACTCGGCATATGTTAGATCAAGAAGGTGTATTATCCTAGATTCCATCCCTTGCTGCTGAAGAGGTGGAAATGCAATCTATCAAGGCCATTTATCTCAATCAATATATGTTCCTTCACTCTCCGCAATTGTGGCATTCTGCATGAATGGTCTCCATCCAGCAAATGTTTCCTCACAGCCCAGGAGGAAGCCTCTGCATAGTGCTCCGTATTGAGCTGATCTCCAGTTCTGTGCTAATCGCTGATGTGTTTCGGGCTAGGGAGGGAAGTGGGGATATGAGTTAACTGCACACAACAGTGAGAGGGAAGGAGAGGAGAAGGCACCCTGGGGAGCGGGGCTGGGCTGAAGCCTTTGTCGGCAGAGCCAGCGCAGGCGCCAGGCTCTCCTCTTCTCCCTGAGGCTCAGTCCCATTTGTCTTGCTGCCTCAGGCTTCCCGGATAGGGTCTCCTAGCAACTGTGCACTAACAGCCAGGCTGGGGAGGCAGAGGCAGAGCACTCGCTGTGTTGGTGGTGCTCATTCCCCATCGCCTTCTGCTCACAAACCTTCTCTGGGTCTTTCCAGGTGCCATGTGCCATACCCTGGAGATCTGCGTGCTTCTCAAGAGAAGGGAGGGCACCTCCCCACCTGCTTTAAGTGCTCTTGCCATGGCAGGGTCCCAGCTTTAAGTCCTCAGGAGCAAACTGACAGCTGAGATTTCCCTTCCACCAAGCCTGGGTCCAAAGTGAAGCAGTATAATGCCATTATAGAATGCAGTTCTGCCAGAGCCTGAGCACTTCCCAGTTCAGGGCTCCTCTTTGTTACAGTAGAGGTCCTTGGTTCTCAGAAGGGTGACTTGTAATGCAGAGAGTGATTCAAGTAGCTGAGAGCTGGCAGAGTCAGGAGCTTGGGGTGGAAGACACATAGGTATGTGCAGGAGTAGGCTTGAGCCTTCAGAGTCTGTTGGTTTTGTGTGTGCACAAAGCAATTCTGCAAAGTGCTGTTTCCATAACTGATTATTTAGCCCTCTTGAGAAAGGAGGGAAACTGTCCAAGCTATTGGCTCAGCGATGCTTCTGGAACCTGACCTTGGCTGGCTGTGTGTGGTATCACATGCTGGGCCACAGAGTCATAGCCTGACTTCAGCTGGGTGTTGTGCTCCTTGGCCTGTGTTACAACGGATCTTGGAGAAGTGTCAGGATGTGGGAAAGTATCTGTCACTTACAGCAGCTTTGTTTTACGTGACCTGTGGAAGAATTTGTAGGTTCCAGGCATGGAACTGGGGTAGGCAGTTTGTAAACAAAAAGACTGAACAGAAACAGAAGATATTTTTTCCATAAACATTATTATTCAGCTGAGAGTTGAGATTGAAATTCAGGAACATTGTTTTTGGGCCTGTAATTGCAATGTCTTTTTTTTCCTATGGATATCTTTCTCAAAGGGGCTTCCTCTATCAAACTAGCTATTTTGCACTTTTTCTCCTCTTTTTTTTTAATCTTTTTGTTGTTGTTTTGTTATTTAGCCACTCACACACTGGATAAACACAGATTCGAAGAGCTTTCAAAATCCAAAAGATTGGGACAGTATTCAAATTAATCTTATGAAACGAGGTGTTTCCTGGGAAAGCCTTCTAAAGGAATTTCTTTTTCATTAGTGAGTGCCTCATTACAGGATTAAAAGTTAAGCTCCTTCTTCCCTCATTTCTTCCACAAATTAGGTTTTCATAAGACCTTTTATGTGTTTTTCTAAGTACCACAGGTCTCACCTCTTCTGGCAGAAATATAAATGTTAATAGCACTAATTACTTCACACTAATCAACTACTTTTGGGAACTTTGGCTAAGAAAATCTTTGCTTGGAAAGTACAGGAATTCCTCCTTACTTTTTATTATGCTATACTAAGTGTAGCTGAAAATATTCAGGGCCAGATAGTAGATGAATTTCATTGACTTCAAGTCAGTCTAGATCTGGCAGAATAACCCTGTTTTGGCCTTCTGAGGCCTTGCCTACCACTTCTAATGCTGGTATTCTGAGAGGGGATTTAACTTAGTAATGAAAACTTGGGTCAGTTAAATCCCCAGTTCTGGCAAGTGGTGTTCACAGGTGAACCCCAGATCCTCTGGAGATGTTTTTATGTCAGGACTTCCCAATTTTGGGCCAGTGGAGGATCCTGAAGAGGGAGAATGTGACAGATTGCCCTGACTTTGAGGGCTCGAAGTTGACATAAAGACATTAATCTCTTTTGTGTTCATGTACAACTGTAGAATGAGATTTCTTCATAATAATAAAACTTCTTTAGCAGACAGGCAGGGAGATGAGTATCAGGTTGAAAAGCAGAAACATCTGCTGGAAGATTAATGAGTAGATTATTGGCCAGGCTTTTTCCACTTCATTATCTCTGCCTTCCACTGAAGTCATCACTACAATCCCAGTGATTTACTATGGAGCAGAAGGGAGTCAGCAAAGTAGGACTGAATTATCTAGCCTGTGAGCTGGACCTCGGGGTACTATCACACATCTCCACAGACCTCTGTGGAGACTTTTGTGTGTGTCCAGAATTTATGGGGGAAAAGGCAGAACAATGGACTACTAACTGTAAACCCAAAGAAAAGTCAACCTCTTCCAGACCCATTTATTTCTTTGTGAGGGTAATACAGGTCATGCCTATATTACATCTAGGTTGTTATATAATAATAATTAACCTAATACAATTCCAAACTTCCTGCTTTGCCTCATCCAATGTCGAGTTAAATTGTAAATGGACAAAAAAATAGTGACAAAGCTAAAAAATAGTTAGATCACAAGCATATGAATGCTCATTTTTACTAAATCAGGTAGATATGTGCAAGATGTATAGAAGTTGGAATTTGTAAGGCTTAGCAGCCTGAGAAATATGGATGATGTAGAAATTGTTGATGAATGCTGAGCATTTAGGATCCAAGGGCTTACCCTCAGTGGTGACAAAACATGCACAAGAACAAAAGGTTTGTGCCTCAAATGAAAGGGTAGAATTCCTGGTATGAAAATGTCTGAATTCCAGTAAAAAGGTCGTTTGTCTTGTAGTTTGTATCTAAAAAAATGCCAGTCATGTCTAATGTTCTTACAGGTTTCTCACTTAGAAAATTTTACCTAGTGACAAGATTTCATTATTAATTCATTTAGGACTCTAGAAAAAATGGAAAAAAAAATAACGGTTAATCTGGACTTTCCAACCATTTTGTTAATATATCTAATTTTCTAAACAGGAAAAACACAGTAGAGCAAATCAACTTTGATTTACAAGCAACTGATGCAGTAATTCCTGGGTAACATGAGAACATACAAGTAAAACTAAAAAAGATGGGCCCTGGTTCAAAAATTGGGAAGTGGGTAAAGAGCTGATGAACCAGACTCACACATACACATGTGTTTGTGTTTGTTCAATATCACATTGGGAAGAAGTGAAAATGTGCTCATTTAAGAGATGTAATTTGGAGAGAGCGTCAGGACGATGAACAGAGAGCTGAATAACCGGGAAGACTATAGTAATAGAAACTTCCAGTCCTCTGGAGCACTGTATGAGGTCTTCCAGGGATAGAGAAGTGTTAATACTATTGTACTGTGTGTAGTCTGAAAGTTGAGAATGTGCAAGTTATTAATGAAATTGATCTGGAGCAGGTTCAGTTGGGGTGAATATGATAATTGTATGATAGGAGAGCCGAATTTGGGAGAGTAGACAAGAGAACCTGTCCTTTAAAAACCCATTCAGAAAGAAACAAATGTATTAGAATCATAGAATCATCAAGGTTGGAAGAGACTTTAAAGATCCAGTCTAACTGCCTACCTACATCGCCACTAAACCATATCACATCTTATACTATAAGGGGAAGTACTCAGGGTCACAGCAGAAGTTTTAGCTGAAGTATAATTCTTGGATAAGAATGACTGGAGCTTTATTAGCCCATGAAATTGATCACTCTGAAAATGAGGTGGCTTTTACCTTTCTGAATGGTGAGGGTCTGGTACAACATGAGTGGTAGTAATGGACAAAACCTGAATTATTATTAAGAGATAGTGTTAGTTTAGAATATGTAAAAGGAGTCAGGTGGCAAAGTTGCCTGCAATAGCAGATTTGTTTGAAAAATCAGGATGTCCTATCAGTACTGTGTTCCCAAGGCCTTAAAACAATTTCTGTATATTGCATATTTAAATAAAAATAGGTAGGAGCATGGCTAACTTACAAACAAAAGTGCCCGGTAAGCAACCCTGAATTGACACACACTGTTGTCAACCACATGTCAGAAAATCACTAAAGGAAATGTTGTGATCTTTGAGTTCAATAAAATCTGTTAATAAAAGGCATTTATTTGTAACTTGAACTGGTATGTAGACTAAAACTAGACTGGAAACTTTTCAGAGAGCTGATCCTCCTCTTCCATCAAAGGCAACAGAAGAAATTACTTCTTTGAGAACTTGATTAGATTTTTAGGTGAAAGACTGGCTTCTCACTCTGTATTTGCATGCTGAGTGACAAAGGGCCCAGTTTATATGACAAACCTCCAGACACAGCAATAAGTCTTATGATTACTTAGATGATGATTCAGTACAAAAGTGTGCTGTTGGAAACTTAAGAGTGTGAATTTTTATTGGCTCTATCAGCTGAATATTCTGAGACAAGAAACTGATGTGTTGGTCTGTGAAGCTGATTTCTGGTCTGTGACTTCAGGTTACAGCATACATAAGACTTCTTATCAGAAAAAAAGTGTTTGGTCTTGATGGAGAGCATTTCTTTTTTAAAACACTAACTGCAGATTTCAGTATCAGTTCTATTCTGTTTATCGCTGTAATAAAAGTACAGTTCACTATTTCCTTGAAATGACTGAACTGTCTGGGTGAATGTTTTGTAATAGAGAACTAAGTCCTTTTGTAACTTAAGTACTTAATTGCTGCTAATTGGTTTCTACTGGAAAAGAGGGTCAGATCAAAATGATAGACTGCAGAGGAAAGGATGGAAAAGACAATAGTAACTGCATGCTATTAATGTGTCAATAGTATGATCATAGATGTCATTATTGGGGCAGTACAAAGAAAATGGAGTAGGAGACTAATAAGAGAGTATCTGGGAAAAGTCACAGAGAGGCAATTGGGGGATTCTGGGAAAGATTACTAAGATAAGTTGAAAGAAGCCGCTGGCAAGCAGGATCAGAAAAAACAGTATTTGATGAGGCAGTAGAGAGCTCAGCTAATCAGTGTCCAAAGAAACTGATAAGAATAGTCAAAACCTTTGAAATTGGCTGTTAGCAAGTCATTATCACTTGAGAGAGCTGGCACCATGGCCAGATAAAAAAAAAAACCACAAACCAAAACAAAACACCAAACAAGATCAAAACCCTCCATAGAATGAAATCAGGAATAAAACACTGAACAATGGTTAAAGATCTCAAAAACAGACAATCCAGTCCAGAAATTTGGATCAGTTTTGGGCCCTCAGGATCAAATAGTAGATGTGAATGAGTCATAATTTAGAAGAACTAAGAAATGAACACTTTCACTGCAACTATTTGTACAACCTGACCTTCATTTCTCAGGTATGTAACTGGAACAAATTTAGCATGAATGAGAACAGAATCTTGTTTCTGGCATTTGCTGAGATTTAAACTGAGATTATACCAGAACAAGTGCACTGAAACCTTGTTCTTCTGAGTTCAGAGCAGTGAATGTTATCATCTAGGACCTACTGATTTCTTAACCAATAAATTTTTTTTGTTTGCTTGGTGTAAATATATTTAACTATTATCAATGAGTAGAGTATGTATTGGTGTAAAAAGGTCTTCCTTGTCTGCTTTTGTCTTTTAGCCCAAATATTTATGGAATGTTTAACAGATGTGCCAGAATTGTGCATGAGAATTGTCAACAAACATTTTGTATCTCTTCCAAGTAAACACTGTTCATGTTCACCGGTGGCGCAATAATCCCCAACCACATTATGCAAGATTAATTAGCTCCAATGTAAGGTTGCTAAATGAGCCAATGGGAGCAAAGAACACCAAGACAAAACAGGTATGAACAATTTGCACTTCTTTTTTCAGTATCATAGTAGTTATGTATGTGGCATGAAATAACCATAGTAAAAAAAAAAATCTAAGTATCTGAATGAGGCCATCAACCTTAGCGCAACCCATAATTAAGATTTAAAATGAGCTTGGGACTCTATGCAGCCACAGAATTTATTTCTTTAGCAGGCTAGTATTAGGTGTCAAAACTGGCTTAGCAGTAGTGTCAGGGTTTTGTTGCAGTGGATGGTGTTCTGAGGGGACACTTTAGAAGCATTGTAATAATAACTGCTTTGTGCTTAGCTGCCTATGGGGAATTTCATCTTCTTTTTTCTCATTTTAAAGCATCATTGGTGGCTAGCTTGAGGAGTCCTGCGTGTATCATTATACCCCATTATACTAGAATTTACAGGGTACCTGAAGAACTGATCTTCAGAAACGAGTCGGAGTTGTTTTTGCCAGCTGAGTTCAGTCAACAACAGCTTTCATGTGGAATAGGTGAGAACCTTCAAAGTTTTCCTCCAGTATTAGATAATGTTACCTGAATGGATTGTGCTATGTATGTACCCTGTCAAATAATTGCTATCTGCCAAGAGATTTATAAGTTGTCTTTTTTGGTTTTGTCTGTATTCAGAAACAGCTAACAGATATGTTTCAAACCATGCTTTATGGGGAGCATCTATCTGCAGATATTATTTTTGTCTCATTATAACAGTATGCATTAAGAATTACCCTACTGATGTGACTTGAGGTGTTTCCTTCTGACTATCTGCCATCCTGAATAAATAGCTAGAAAAACTGAATGCCTCTGCTAGCAGAGTTCTCCTGTTAAATAACTCTATACTAATAACAACTGTTCCTCTGCCATGTGAAAAACAAACCTTTTTGAGTTATCACATGGGGAAATACTTCTGTTTTGGAGTCTGTAAGGTTGTAAGAATCTTCCTTCAGTTAGTCTTAATGTATAGGTACTGGAAACTATTTATGAGAGTCCTTGGCTGAATTCTGCTCTCCAAGGACAATTGCTTGCAGCGTCTGCTTTGGCTGACCAAATGTCCTACCTGAGTGCTTGCTTCTAGCTGCTGCACTGCACTTTCTGCAGCACAGGCTTACACAGTGCTAATGAAGGGCTGTCTCTCCAGGGCTCAAGGTAGGCAGAATACATTCTCTTGTCCTTTTCCCCAGCCATCTCTAAAGCAAATTAACAAGAGCAAGTCTAGACCAATTTTTAAAAAACTGCTCAGATGGGCTCTCTCCCTCTTGCGAGTGTTTTGTCAGCATAATGACTGGTGTTTTATTCTCTGCGAGTAAGGCGTTTGGGGATCTAAGTCTTTCATAAAATTAGACTTATGTGAGGGGAGGAAAGACTCATCTGAAAGCACATCTGTAACAGCTAAGCTGACTAGCTGGGAAACCAGTACTGCTTAAACGTGTCCCTTTATGTGCCTGGTAGCACTGTATTATCAGCAAGTCAACTCGAACTGCTGCTGCTGTGGTTTTCAGCACTTATTTTTATAAGAATTTGCTGGAGAGCAGCTGCAGTGCTGCATCTCTTGACTCCATACATATTTATTCTGAGGCAACTGGTTGATGAGCCAACACCCTCACTGACTATGCCAGCAGGATCAAAAGAGACTGCGGCTGTCACCAAAGGATTTTCCAAGAGGGCAGTGTGGCAAGCATGTAACAGCACTCTTGAAGACTGGAGTGCTACTGCTGAACTGTGTTGTTTTCAACTAAAAAAAATTGTCACATGAATTACTATTTTAATGCCAGAAAACGCTTTGAAGCACAACAGATAATACTCTATTTAAGTACCCAATGTATTTTCTCAACTATCAGAGCCTGATACACTTGAAATAAGTATAATACTACTACTCTGATGCTCTAAGATGTTCCATTTCTGTGGGCTAATAGGAAGCTTAGATTTCGAATATTTAGTGGGCTTAGATTTTCCACTCTGGAGAGAAGGGCTCCCTAACTGGCAATTTCGGAGCAATCTGAGATACGAAGGGAATGGGGCAGAGATTATGCAGTGCTAAAATCTTTTCAAAAAACCTTGACAATTATAGTAATTAAAATCAAGAGGAAGAAGGGGAGATGTTTCCTTGAACAGAGGGACAATTTCTCGTCTGCCCTGGTTTAAGGAGGAGAAGATGCTTGCTCAGGGCTCTTTCTCTTTAGTAACTGATGAAGCAGATTCATTCTGCAAGACACCACAAAGCCAGAAGCAAAGGTGGTGCTGGCTGGGCAGATTTTTGGAGCTTCCAATGTCTCTGGCAGCAAAAGGAGGATAATGACATTTGAAGAAAATCGAGTTTTCACTCTACAGCAAGAACTAGCATGTGCTGGCTTTCTTTCCTCCAAGGTGGGAGAGGAAAGAGAATGGGAATTGTTGGCTCTTTTTCTCTGCTAGTGAAGGAGAACACAGAAAAAGAATGTCATAACACAGATAGGCACAAATGTTTCAACAAATCGATACTCTTGACGCTTCAGGGAGTCTCTGTCTAACTGTTAGTATATAGAAATGAAAATCAGAGACAATAGTTAAATCATACATATAGTTTTTGATATATACAGTATCACTTGGTGTTAAGAGAGCAAATGGCTGTTGTTATAAACTAACTGCTCCAAGTTTTGTAATTGTATAGACCACTTTACATTGAATCCATAGCCAAACGTGAGTGACTTACAAAATGACAATGTTTTAAGGTTTACTGTGTATAGCTTAGCTCATGTAGTGGAAAGTAAAAAGCCATGCTTGGAAACATGACAGCTTAAACACTGAGGAGAAGGGTGAAAGGGACAATTGGAGAATTACTTTCAGTTTTCTCATTCTTTCTGCAGAAAAAGTTAGAGCTGTTGCAGAAGATGCCTGGCAAAATTTAGAATGACTTTTGAGTGTGGTGGTTGTGTCTGCCTTTACCTGAAGGATCCTGAAGCCTATGGCACTCTTCTGTGCATCATGTTGCCCAACTTGGTGACCTAAACGTGTGCTGAGTACAAATAATATGTGTGCTCAGAGCAGAAACCTTTCTGGCTCTTCTAGGAAGGATCTTGGCTCTCTTGCCTGTTTGATGTTGGCCATGTGTCAAGGCAGATGGAGGTGGCGTGTAACAGAATGCTGTGATCATCCATCCATGTCCAAGGAAGGAGAATGCTCTGAAATGCAAGCCCTTCCCCTTGGCAACACCAGTTCACTGGTCCTAATATGATCCTGGTCATTGCTCCATGGCTTTGGTCAGTGATTTTTTTTGCCTTGTGGAAGCCCTTAAATGAAGTTTGTTTGTATCCCTGGTGACTGCAGACTGTACTAAACTGGTAGTGCTGGAGTCCCAAATGGGAGACTTGTGGAAAGTTTCCATGGAAGTACAGATAGAGAATATTGAGGGGAATCTATTTCATGGTGTTAGCCAAGCTGCAGAACAAGTATCATCGTATTGAGTTCCAAGTGGCTTACAGAACCACTGTTTCCCATTGAGAAAGTTAAGATGATCAGCTTTATTATGAAAGAATTGAAATAACAGAAAGCAACAGCATTTACCCAGTTAATGGTTGGATCCTGGTCTGTGCTTCATCTGTGGGTGTGAAGCACCTTGAGCAGTCCTACTCTCTGTGGTATGGTGTCTGGGCAATGCAGGTTTGCTGTAGTAGCTCCTGTGTAGCTCCATTCCCCAACAATCAGTGTGGGGGCATGGCAGGGGCAAGGGGTTATAACTGAGTCTGGTGGTTTTCAGCTACTGTGACAGCAGACTGGGGCCACAGAAGGCTGATACAATCTACTCTAAATTGTACCCTGAGACTGCTGAGCAGTCCCGAGACCAAGAACGAGTAAAGGGCACCCGTGTGCCCTTTACCCCCTCAGCTACAGTTGAGCAATGCTTAACACAGCTGAACGTCTGGCCCTCCCAGACAGATACAATAACTAGTCTATGAGAATGTTCATACCAATTAAATCTTATCATCAAATCATTCTGTTCCATCACTCCACTTAATTAGCCATGGTCTTTGGTATTTCAGCAATGCTATACTATGCCAAAAAATGAAAGTATTCTTTGTGTGGTACACACCCAACAACTGCCTGGCTGCCAGCTAGAGTCAGATCAACAAATGTTTCTCCTATGCCAGAGCAGTATCTGCTGGAAAACATAATTGCCCACTTCTGGTTTTTCAAACCGAAATGAGTTAGAGGCCATGGGTTTTTCATCTGGGCAGTCAGCTTTTATTATAGGAAAAGCAAGCTGGTTTCTCATCAGCTGTCTTGTGGGTTTTGTGTGACTCATCACAGTTTATATTCACAACTAAAACACAGTTCCTCGAGTGTTATTTGTTAATACAGCCTTTCTGTTTACAAAAGATAAATGCAGAAAGTCTGTGAAGGAACACAAATTAACTACTAGTTAACAGGTAGCAGCAGTGGATCAGAGCTACTCTACCTAGATCCTTGTCTGCAGCAGGGGCCATTGACTTTATGAATGTATATTAGGTGAGGGTCTGACCTAACTTTATTTTCTATGATTGAAAACATCCAAACCCATGCAGGTCATCACACCCTGCTTTTAGCAACAAAGGGCTTGATCTCACAACCTGTGCTCTAAATGACTGGAATATTCTTTTTTTCTCTTTTCATTTGAGCAGCTCTTGTGAGTAGGTGTGGATGAGGAGCTCTGTGGTCTGTAGAATTCGGCCTGGAAGAGCTCATCAACAAATGACAGGGGATGCATTAGGAATGAATTCTCAAAACAATATAAGGTTTAGTTTCCTGATACCCACCGATGCTGAGACCCATTTTCACTGCCAGTGAGAAAGTGGCTACTAACCTACCTGTGACAAGAAATCAGTTTATTCAGTGGAAATAGAATCTATTTTAATAGCACCACCACCACAAATCTGTGATATGCCATCTGAGGCATTTGTCAGATGTGACAAGGCACTCAGCCTATTTTTGTCATGCAGCAAATCCTTTTTCCTATTCTACTTGGAGCTAAGTCCCATCCTTAGATATGAGCTCACTCATCTCTTCCACTTACATGGAAATGTTGGGCATACGACTGTAGGTAGAATTTGGCTGTCATCTGAATAGATGACATCTGTAATCTTGCACATAGGGGACCCAAAGGACACAAACAGGTGCTGGTAAACATTTAGCCTGCATGGATGCATTTGCAAATCCTACCTGGCGCTCGTCTGCATCCTGAAGTGCTTAAATACATTTGAAAATCTACCTTTGAGGGGCTTGTGTTTGTTTTTGCAGGAAGGCCATGCAGCAGTGGGAATCAAGTCTCTTTCTCTTGGTTGCCCATATAGGACCTTAATCATCATAATAGTCGTCGTCTTGGCAAAAAGCTCCATTGATTGTTTCTGTCTGCTGTTCGTTACAGCTGGATGTGCTTCTGCCTACTCTTCCTCCGTGTGAAAGCCTCTCTGTATAATCTGTAGAAGAACTAATTTCAGAATTTCCATTAACATTAAATAGTCCCATCACTGGTAAACTTCAAACATTCACATGAATCTCTGGCTTTATTAAAAGCAATGGAAAAATATACATTCACCTCCACTGAGCCACAATTCTGGTTTCAGTTTCTCAGCCTGTTCCTGGGATGCATAAGGGCTCTGCCCAGAGTAGCTTCAGAAGTACCACCATCACTAGTGTGATTTGAAAACCAGACCTCACCTGTCTTTTCATTTATACCAGCTGTTCCTTAGGAAGTTGTTTGCCTTTGTTTCCCTTCGCTTTTCTTTGCTGTATGAGCCCAGAAAACTGAACCAGACTTTCCTTGCATTCTCAGTAGGAATTTGCCTTCCTGATCTTTCTGTCTCCAGATCTGCCCCATGGGTTCAACAAAAATTCTCTTTATTTTTTCCTTGTGTTGCAGGCCTTCTGCCATTGCAACTTCATTGAGACAGATAGGCTGTTACTGATGTCAGAGCATATAATCTATGGTCAAATATTCACTATTAAACCTTTCCCCTCACTTCTCTTGCTGAAATTGCCAATGTGTAGAGATTTTCTGGAGTCCCGGGAGTGATTAGCAGCTGCCAGAACCTTATTATGTGGGGCTAATTTCAAGATTTAGCTGCTTTTGCATTAAGCTGAGCAACATTAGTGCTGGTGTGTGAAACATAACCTGTACAGAGAAGGAATCAAGCTCAGTCAGGACGCAGCATGGCTCAGACAAGCTATCACCATGCAGAGGCTCTTTTGCTGCTGTGGTGTGTAAATATCTTTCCTACCCTTCACACAAGGCTCTAGGGATCTTCTATTGGCTAGTAAGTTAAAGTCCAAATAATGAACCATTTCAGATGATTGATGAGGGATGTTGTGCACACACACAGAATGTCATTTCCAATCAAAAGGAAAGCAATTGTTTCCATATGTTGGCACATTTGAATCTTGGTGTTGAGCCAGTTGTCTGGCTGCGATCAGGCAGCAGCATCTAACAGTGATGGAAGATTATACCTTGGAAGTGGGGTGCTAACTTTAGGCTGTATTCCTTAAAAGGATATAAATTCTGAACACTAACCCAGGATGTAATTTATGGTTCCAGTATGTTTTGACTTTACATAGATGAAAAAATAGTCCATTTGTGTATGCATATATGCATAAAAATTCCTTCCTGCTCAGCGTCCCCCCTCTAAAAGGAATCCAATAAAACAATAGCTGGTGCTGGTTTATGTGGTAACTTGGCTGCATGGATTGTCGCCTGCTGAGGCTTATAAGGATTCCCTCTCCTTTTAACCCAACTCCTTAGAAGTATTTTAACAGCTAGATTTGGCTTTAAGTTGCTCTGCTGGAATGCAGACTCTCTGAACAGATTTTTAGAGGTGCCTTGCACCTACAAAACCCACCTGTTTGGCTTTTGGGCTTTTTTGTGAAGTGTCAAACTAGTTGTATATTGCTGCACAAATAAATCAGTATAACTTTCCAACTTCAGAGATAAGATTCCCCCATCCCAAGGCCCTACTAACTTCTGCTACATCAAGCACAGGTATGTACCTCAGGGAGGTGAAAGTCAGGCTGCTGGAAGAGGGCAATTTTTAACATGAAGAAGCCACCACTTTAAAATATTCTGCAAGTTCCCCAGCTATCTACAATTCCCTGAAGCACCAATGCTGGAGCAAGGCTGCCTGATTATGATCCAGCCAATGGAGGATCACTGCATCCTTCCTGAAGGCAATGCAAAACCTGCAGTGAATGTTGTGTGTGTATCATGTGACCCCATTTGAAAAACACATAGGCCGGTTGTTAGAGAGACACAGGCTTCTTTTGGTGTCACAGCCAGGCCAGCCCTTTTGGATAACCTCAGTATGGACTTCTAAGAAATGCATTCTTTCACTCCCTAAATTGTGAGCAATTGTCAAGCTTTTAATTCTGCAGAGAAACCCCCTTTACAACTGTGAGACACAGTGGGCAGAATCACTCAAATCACTGCAGCCATGCTAATTCCTTTAGTTGAGAGTAATGAAGATATCAAAACACTCTCCAAATCACATACTAAATTTGATGAGATTACTAGATTAGCATTTTAACTCCAGAAATGTTTGAACTGATATTGTTGGGGTGTCTTGGGGATGTGTATTCACCATCCTTACAATCCTTGTCCTGCAAGACTCGTACATGTATGGAGTGAAACATCAAAATGCTGAAAGACAAGGGTGCGTGTTTCTTCCTAAGATGACTTGCAGTGTTGTGAAAGGAAAGCAGAGAGCCAGATCTGTTTTTCTTCTTTTCACTCACGTGCATGGGTTTTTCAGCTATACTATGGAAATATCAACTTATTGAGGCTCTCTACTAGAATATTTACATAATATATTATGAATAGATTTCTGATGCCTAAAATTCCACTGAGAAATAAACTAATGTCTTTTATAGCAGATTAATTTGCAAAACTGATGTGCTGCAATGTAGTAGGAGAGATAATATATTCAAAAGCTAACAAAATTTACTTTGTGAGTCATTTATTTAGAAAATAGTTTTGATCTTCTGTGCAGGTGTTCAGCTACTGAGGAAAAGATCCTCATTGCTTTTATGTGAACCACATGCACACTCAAAATTTCAACGATGGCATTATCCAAATGTGGTTTTGAGCAATTCCGATTCTACCTTGTCTCTAAAGAATGGCATTTTCCATGCAGCAAGAGCAGAGTCTGTGGAATCAATAGCATTGTTGTACACACAGCTACTACCATGGTTGGTATTAGTCTACTTCTTACCTCTGCACTCCAGTATGAAAACTGGGAACTAGAACAAGGTCTTCCTCAATTGCATATCTAGATTCAGTTATTAAACACTGTCATCAGGATTCAGATAGGCAATTTATAGTTCTAGCAAAATAAACCCTTCCTTCTCTATACAAATAAATGCCTGTTAATTCTAAATTTGTATTGCTCCTGCACAGAAAGTTGTAGCTAGCTCCACGCATGCTTCAAGCTTGTAGGGCTCCATGAACAGCTAGAAATCAATATATGTGTGCACTTTTGTGGGAACTCCAGAAGTTATATATGCACTTCCAAACTGTCAGTAAGTATTACTATTCTTCTTCTATAGCTAGTGAAACTGAGGTGTGGGCTTTTAGGTATGATTGACCAGGATTGCTCTAGAATTGCTGGCCCAAAACTGCTAGTGCTATACTTGAATGCAGATCTGCTCTGTCTTCAGAATCACCTTAGTACTAATTAACCACTTCCTGCGTATTAGCCATCTTCAGGATATTTCTCAATATTAGCTGCATGCTAATTTGGGAAGGTGCTCCACATTAATTACAACCTCATTGAGGTGACCAGTCTCCAAAAAGACTGGGAGATTCATTTCACTTAGTGGTCTGCACACTCCTTCCATCTCAGCCTGCTATGCCTGGCAGTCAGGCACTAAGTGCAGGCTGTCAGTTATGTTGACCTTGAGGAACTCATAATGCTGACCTCTGTTTCCCTATCTTCTCAGTGGCATATCTTGTTTCCTCTGCTACTAATCTAACAAAGGACTTTAGGTTATCAGACTTAAAGACTTAATGTACCTGATATGGCCTTTGCTGCTCTATGGGGCCCATGGACCACTATTTCTGTATGATGGTGCATGTTACCAAAATAAATGTCCTTAAATTAGCTGATTTAGTTACTAGGAGCAATCTAGCTGTAGCAGCAGAGAGCTTAATTTAGGCCAGTTACGATTTTTTTAATGTTTTTTAGAAAACATGCTCTTTTGAAGTTAATAATTATCTAGTTAATAATAGATACCTCTCACTACATGACTGGAATATCATTATTTTAACATGTATTTTTCAACAAGAATGGGATCTTTCAGCAGATACAGGTCTTGCTCCAGCAACAGCATAGCAATAAGTCAGCATCTGTTCATGTGCTGCTAGTTGTATCATAGGGATGTCAACTGTAAATTTACTCTACTCCAGCTCTGCTCCCATGTTCAGGGTTTACTTGAGGGTTTTGTGTCCTGGTGACTCTAACGACGTAGCTGTGTTGCCACTGTGCAAATGGAAGTGCAGTGGCCTACATTTCAACAGTGATTAGTGAGACAGCCTGACCCACTTGAAACACTTTAAGCAGCCCTGCTTTTCAGAAAGATTTGAGCACTTGTCCACCAGTCGGTCTGCTCTTCTGCCACCTCACAAGCTGAAAATTCAAAATTACTGGTCACCTTGGAGAGTTTGACACAGAGTATTTAATTGCTCTTGACATTGATTTTCCTCCTCTTGTGCCTGGATGTGTCATGGTTTGGTGTAGTGGGTCAGTCTGTGTTTCATTAAATATTAACAGTGAAAATTATTCATGTTCATTGAGAGGGCAATACTGGTGTGTTAATGGATGGAAAATTGCCTGGAAGGCTGCTGGTAAAGGTGTAGTGGCAGCTGATACTGCATCATTGATGGTGCAGTTTCTAAACTGTCCTGCAGAGGGGATGGGTAGTGTGAACAGCTAGAATGTCCATGGGAAAATGACAAGAAAGATACTGTAAGAAATATTCATGCACCTGCCAAGTGATCTGACAAGCCTTTTCTGTCCTGCACTTTAAAGATCACACTGAAATGCTTTTTCAAAATCTGCCGGTCTGGCCTTCTTCCTGACCCCAGTAAAACCACTGTTCTGAAGCCACTTCAGCAATGCTGTCCCTCAACAAAACCTTGCATTGCCATGACATGCAATCACAGCTGAGTATCCGACTCATAGTGCCCACTTCCCCTTGTGGTAAATGCTGTGGTTTCACTTGTCTGGCAAGGTAACTTCAGCAGCTCCAGAAAAGCAGCTATCACTTATTTTCTGTGCAGCATGTAGCATGTTAAAATGGGAACCCTTGGATGGCGCAGTACAAGTTGTCCCTGACAATATTATATTTTTCAGTTCCACTTGCCAGCTCTTAGAGCATCCAGAGGTCTTCCAGAGATCTGACAGGAACAGACCTCCTTTAGCCATTGGTACAACGCCAGGGACTCTGCAAATGAACCCATCCAAGGGAAGGTAAGACAATGTGCATCCTGTATGATTAATAGCATCCAGGAAGGTGGACGAGTATGTTTATCCCAGAACTTCCGAATGTCTGTTTAATATGAAGATTTGTTGTCAGATGATTTAGAATTGTTAGCAGTTAATATGAATGACGTGCTCTTTTGTATTGCTTGCACATGCTCCATCTTGTATTCGCGTGTATTGTAGCACCCAAACTTCCTGTAGTTTTGATAAACAATAACCTAATCGTAAATCACTTGGGTCGAACTTCTAAAGAGTCTGCTTATGCTGTGACTTCACTGAACCAAGCTGCCTTTGCGTGTGAAAAAGCTGGAATGAGTAAGATTAGAATAAGGGCTAATACATAAGAGTCTGTTTTGATACAGACCCTTAACTTTCGCCAGGCCTTGGCTCTTAGGAGTTCATATGGTTATGCATTTCTTATAAATCAGTAACTTCATATAAATAGGGGGCTGATCCACAGATTTTGAGAGACTTCAGGAAGATCCAAAGTACTGGATTTGGTTGTGGAGAATACTTTGAGAAATTCAGGGTATGTTTGTTTCCACTTCTATTTATCAAAAAAACCAAAACAAAACACAAAATCTTGTGTGACCCTGATGGGCAGAATCATTCGGGATGCAGCCATAAATCTTCTGGCCTACAAGAGCAGCAGTTCAGAATTGTATCCATAGCAACCCATGTAGCAAGAGATGAAATCTGATATGAATAGTCTCGTACAGAAGAGCCGTATGCAAGTCACACACTCTCTGAGGCAGAGTGGTTGTGAACCAGAGAAAATAAGATGCATTTTCTTTTACTTGTTGCTTCTTTCCAAGTATTCCTGCAGTGCCCCATTTGATGAATAAAATGGGCTGACAAACCAGCTATTATTCTATTGCCTCCAGCTATTCGGACCTAGGCCAATGGCCAGTAGAGAGGCCGAGAAACAAGTGTAAGTGTTGCCAGCACTTGAGCTAATAAATGAACTCAGCTCACAGCTGCATCTACGAGCTGCTTATGTTCCCCTGGTTAATGTCAACCTTGTTTCCCATTCCAGTGACATGGAGCTTTTGTGTGTGCAGAGATAAAACCAGCAAGTGGTCGATAGTTCCTAAGGGAACAGAAATATTCCTGAGTGCTAGAGGGTCATGTTCACTAGAACGGCCAAAAACAGAGAAAGGAAACTCAGTGAAAAGCCGAATGACCTCACCCAGTCTCTTCCTGCAGAATTCCTAGGAGACAGTAGGCTCTGCAAATCACTTATCAAAACCAGACGTCAGAGAAATAGCCAAGGCATACCCCAGAATTCCTGTGAGAGGACACGAAAGTTCAGGCATTTCTCAGACAACTGAAGTGGATGTTGGCTGCCCTGCTGGGGAGGAGCCCTTTATATCCTACAATGAAATGGCCTTCGATAGATGAGTGGGGGGGTTACTGTACATAAAAACATGCAGACACTGATACCACCATCAGAAACTGAAACAAAAAGAGCCTAGAGTTTCTGTTAGGCCAGTGCATTTGCTTATTCTAATATCAATACCACCAAACACAAGCTGACACCAGTGAATTGTTGGAAGGAACACAATACTTCTTTGATGTATTAACAGCTGCACCCTGCTTTGATGTCTCTAGAAAACTGTATGTTTATCAGGAGCTTTTTTCAATGGTGAAATTTCACTGCCTTCCCTGGAGCACCAGCCTATTGATTCTTTCTGTACCTTTGGTAAGATAATTTATAAGTTAGTCAACACTTTCAGAGCTGCTGGTTAGAAGTAGAAGTCACTGTGATTCATGAAAAGTTACTTCATTTTTCAAGCCACTTATACTTTTCCTTTTTTTAGTTTGTTGGTTGCTAGCTGTTTTACGTAAGTGGTTTTTATTTACACCATTTCTTTGGATGCTGCAGTGTGAAACGTAATTTTGCATGCCATGTGGTGTCAGCTTGTGATAAATGGAAGCCATTGTTGCTTCCGTAGGAAACAATGACAGCCAAGAGGGACAATTTGCTGCAGTCCACAGGAATGCAAAAAAAATCTCTCTACAGCTAATGAAGACAAACCCTTGGAGCAAGCCTTTTTGAGGGAGAGAAGAATGCTTTTGCGTAAGATTTAAGTCTATAATTTTTTTTTCATATTAGAGCGCATTAAACAAGAAAACAGCTAATTTAGACTTTCCCTCCATATTAAAAGAAAACAATCATTCAACAGGACAAGTTTTATTAAGAATACTTTTCCACTGTTTTCCCTGTATTTTTCATGGTATTCCCAATGGATTTTCCTCTGTATTCTTGTGTCAGAGAGACTCCACATTTTAACTCAAAAATTTGACTTGCAGCTTTTCATAAAACAGACAAGAGCAACTTCTTACCTGCAGTACTCAAACTGGCCCCTCTTATCTGCTGGAGGAGTTCATGTACGCACTTCTCTGCAGTGAGGGTAATGAAGAATCAACTGTCAACTTCCTACCTCAAGAAAGACAGAATTCCTAGGAATCCTACTAGACTTATAAGTTTTAAAAGTTTTTCTCTCAAAGACTGGTAGCAAAATGGGAAAACAATCCTTGAACATTTGGGGAAAAATTATTTGAGATAGTGTTTATGTAGTGCTTTAGAACCTGTGTGATAACCAGAATGAAGACACACCCCTATACAAACAACCTGTGATAATTCTTCATTTTTCTTCAGTTAACAGAAAAATGTATGAAACTGCTCTAATTTAGCCTTCCATTGTAGAAACTCAGCTCCCATTGGTATCAATGAAAACCCCCTCTAGTTTACTAGCAGCACCTCTTCAGTTTCTACCATCATTGCCATATTAATAATAAATTGGCATTTGTAGATATAGGTCTTACCAGAATGATTAGATCTTTGTCTTTTGTAATATAGTGGGGATTTTCTTGATCCTGTGCATTACAACTTTTCATTTCTCCTTATGAGCTGTAAGTTTTTTAAGTAACTTGTCAAACTGTGGCGAGTGGGAGTAGAAGGAGGGTAAAATCAGTAAGAACTAAAACAATCTGTACGAACACCAACACAGATATTAGGCATAAGGAGCCAATCCTCAAATGAATTACAGCCTTTTGGGACATCCAGTACATTCTAAATAAACCTACAGTGTCAGACCTCAGAGGTAGCACAGTAGTGTATGAATACCTCAGTAAAGCTACCAGGTAAGCTCAAAGTTCAGTTTTTCCTGCAGCCACAGAGAACACAGTTAGGATATTCCAGGCGCTTAGTTTTAACAACAGCTAAAGGGGAAAACAGTTCTGCATCTCTGGCACTCTTGCATACTTTCTCTGGATGGATTTTTTCACATGAAGTAGCAGAAGCCCAGAGTTATATTTATTTGGATATTTATATAACACACACACAGATCCCAAAACCGTGCTAATGTACTGTTAAGTTTTGCAAAGTGCAATTTTAGACAAGGTGCCTTAAAAGAACAAAATGCCACAATTAAAATCAATGGGAGACCAAGTTACCATGAAGGAGAGTATGTTGCCATTACATCCTATGCCTTTTCAGTCTCATGAATGCCCAGAGTATCTTCACTAACCAGCTTCAATTTTATCACTTTAGAAGCACCTGAACCTTGATCCTGGGCTGTCTTATTTGTAGTCCTGTGCAAGTAGCATGTAGTGCACATCGACTGTGTTTTGTAAAATAAAGCTATATGAATACTTTTCTTTCCCATCTGGACTTACTTGGAGCCTCTGTCAATGCCCAGTCACCTTCCTGAATAAATGAATTCTGTATTCTTCAAGTAGAGCATATATCATTAGAAGCACAGGTATTATTTTAAATAATGAAGAACTGTGTATTACAGGATAAGAGGGCATGTACGTGCCAAATTAAATCAGAAAATTAATTGCCTCAGGACAACCATTAGGCATGTATATTATTCAGTTGTACTAAGGCAGCATAATGACACTCATTAAAGTCAAAGAAAGTTAGTGTTACTTGAAAAAGGAGTTGGACTATTAACTCAGGTCATCAAAGGAGTCTGAGGGAACTCGCATTCTTGATTTTAAAAATTATCTAAAGAATCAGCCAGTGCCATAGACAAGCTCTGAGTTATATTTCTTTAATTACAATGAGAATAACTATAAAATGGGCAATCACTGTTATTACTGCCCATATTCCAATAGAAATGGTCAGACTTGCCTAAGTTCTTACTAGTGTGACTATTTCTACTCATGAATAACATTGCTGCTCATGGCTTACATGAGTAAATATTTCCAGGCTCTTATTCATATTCTATAAAAACATTACATGTTTTGTAACTTATTTCACACACAGTAGTTTAATTAATATGTTAATAAAACAAAATATGTTATAAATACACAGTCCAATGCCTATCCTGCCCTGTACCTCACCAGTATACCTGTACTTTAATCTTTTTATTGACTTCAGAACTGCTTTTCGAAGATCTTTCACTCATTCTGAGCTTCTCTGGTAAATTCATAGTAACTGTACTGGCTGTTTGATTGTGTCCCTCTGCTGTGCACTGTGGAAGATCCATTATCCAAGTACACTTATCTTCTCTGCTTTCTAAGCTTGTTACTTTAATAGATTTGTTGTTTCATTGGTGATACTTTTTATTTTCATTGAGCATTGGTGAAAGCATTTTGTTAGTCATGGTACACATGGAGAAGTCACAGTTACATTTAATTCAAACTTGTTACAAAATATATTTCTATATTCTGAAGATGGCTTTCCATTAGATCAGTGGCATCATCAAATGATATAACACACAGAACCTTCCTGTCATAGAAGGAAAGAAAAATCTGGGATAAATCTTCTTCATCCTTTCTTGTTCCATTTGTTTGGTCAGATATACACAACTTCAGCTAAGCTGCTCTATTCTGGTGGTGCCCACGACCTCTAGTCATCATTTGGAGCTCCATTGAGCCAAGTGCTGTAGGTGGAACAGAAGAGTTTACCGCTCTGAAGCGTTTGATAGAAGGCTACGTAGAAGTTGACCATAAACCAAGGTATTTGCTCCTTGTGCATCCTCAGTGAGCTGTTCTTTCCTCAAGCCTCAGAAGCAGTATCCATGGGTTGTTCCCTGGCAGCAAATTTCAGTCCAGAAGGAAGCTGCAAGGGAGGAATGTTGTAAGAGAGCTCTAGCAGAAGGTTCCTAAACCTTATCTCACAGATTTTGGCATGAGCGTGGGCTATTATTAGGTAATAAATGCAATGTGGAAGGGATGGGTCTTGGTTTATTTATTTATTTATTTATTTATTTATTTTAATCAGAGGTTTTGTGAGCCATAGACTAAAAAAATATGGCAAAATCTTTGAAGTGTGCTGACATTTTAGGACTTTCTGTAGTGGATACTAAAACCAGAATTTCACAGTATTGCTGTCCAGAATGTGCACTTGAATCTTCAGGGTGTTTACTGACTTTTTGTGACATTTTCATGTATTGTTAGGAGCTCAGTCATGAAAAATTTCTTTAGAAGCTATGCTACCCAGTGTGTCTGGGTCATTGATCTGTGAGCTAAAAACATTTATGGCTGAGACTTCTTGCAGTTCCTGCCTGTGTTGTTTGCACCATAACACACTCCTCCTTCCCAGGCAGTGAGAAGCTCTTGTCAGTGAGGTGCCAATGTTTTTCTCCACAGTACTTTTGAATATACAAATATAAAAGGAGCTTCAGGGAAGATGGATTTTTTCTATTTCTACAGATATTCCTAGGATGATGGGTAGGAATTGGGTAGTTAGACATGTGTGCATGTTGTTTAGAGCTCAGTCATGAGGAAATCCTTTAAAAGCTAGGCTGCCTAGTGTGTCTGGGTCATTGGTCTGTCACTTTGTGATGTGATTACCAATCTGTCTGCACACCTGGATGGGCAGAGCTCTGTTCAGTTGGACATTCTTGAAAAGAAACATGGGAGAAGATGCCACAATTGTGCAGGAAACCCCATTCTAGAAAAGCTGAAGGCAGCGTTATTCAAGACTTGCATTTGCATTGTGGAATGAAGACAGAGACAATAATCTGACTAATTACTCACTACAGCACTGATTAAAGAGAACTTGAGATTTAATCTGTGTGGTTGAGCTAGTGAATTTCTGAGACCTCTTACAATTAATCAACAGTTGTAATTGCAATAGATTAGTTTGTCACTGATCAGGTGAAACTGTTGTGTTGCACTCAGCTGACTGGTGCTTCCTGAAGACATGTCTGCTTCTGGTCCAGTGGCAAGTTCATCAGTTCTATCCCTCCATGCTATGAATGCCAAAATAACTGAAATACATAACATTGTGGCTTATTCCCAGACTCTACAGCTAGCCATAGGTTGGGAATGATGTCCTGCCCCAGGCTTTGATGCACAGAACTGTGTTTACCAGGTGGGCTGGCTGCTACTTGCATCTAGTGGTAGAGCTTCCCCTCTCTTCTACGCGTGACTGCTTGTGAAGAGCAGTGAAGCAGCCTGAGATGGCAGTATTCAAGCATTGCATCATGCTGTCTTTTGACATGTCAGCTGAAGCAGTAATACCCTCATATTTCTGTGACATGTGGCATTATCTGTGTGCATTGTGGCAGTGGATGGTCAGCATGTTTAATAAAGCAGCAGCTGCCAGTAGGAACAGAATACACTTTAGAATCAAAATAACTTGCAATGTAGTATTAAGTCTTTTCCAGTCAATCTTTAGTTATAGGTGGGGTTGAAGTCAATGGAAATGCTGTCATAGGCTTTAACAGTAGTTGGATCCGGCCCCATAATGGCACTTTATGTTCTAATTGTCTCAGAGGACTGTGGCTTTCATCTAGTCGCAAGTTAATGAAATTGCAAAGTCAGTGGTTCCAGCCTAACAAAAGGAATGGAGCCTCAGTTTAATACACATTTCCCATTTGTAGCAAGTAGTGGGAGCAGGACAAAGCTGCAATCTTTGAAAAAGGACACATCCCTGTCGTTGCATTTCTTTGGCACAAATCAATGGGGATTACACTGTGACCTGTGGAAGTTCCTACTAGAACTCTTCTATGAATACAACTGCTGTCACTGCACATGGGAGGGGAAGTGGTTTGTGCAACCACAGAGTGTCTGTGGAGCACTGCGGTTCTAACCATGGGTGAAAGTGAGGGATATCTGATACGAAGTGAGTAAACACCACAAGTAATGGCTAAAGAACATAATAGAGCCAAAATGTGTAGAGTTTACTCCAGGAAATCATCCTGTTGAGCAAGTGCTGGTGTCCTGATCGCTGTCCTGACCAAGATTTTATTTAAATACAACAGTACCTAAAGAGAGAGGTTTACTGGGAGCTCTATGGATGGTCTAGGATCCCTTCGTAGCACAGCTCAATGCAATTGTGCCTGTGGTTTTAGCTCTGCCTCCAATCGCCCTCCACTTTTCCTGCAAGAAGGACGTTTTGCAATGTGAAACTTATTGGTCAGTACTTTAGAGGAGAGCAATGGGATAATTAAAAAATACTGATCTTTATTTGTTTAATTTTTAATGCCTCAGAAGCACATGCAGTTTGCAGAAGCCAAGAAGCAGTTAAGAAGCTGCCTGGTGCTCAGGGAAGGTGAGTATTGCACACAGGTTTGACACTGATCTTCTAATTTCTGTTGTCTTTAATCTTTCCCTGTTTTTTCCTCTCTTGAGTAGACTGCCTGGAAACAGCTCTAGACAGTGGAATGTCTCTGAAGGTAGTGCGTGCAAAATTGACACTGGTCTCTGCAGCTCTGTGTTTATTCTTGTGCAGAGAATAATACAAATAAAACAGTAAAACATTTATTCACTGTAAATGTCAATTGAAACATTAATGAAATGACAAGGTAGAATGTGGGCAATTCGAACAGCACTCATCCCACTGCTGAGTATCCAAACAGCTGCTTGATGAGAGAAGTGTCTCATTACCTTCCTTTCATTTTTGCATCTGCCAAAACTCCAGTGAGCTCCCTTCAGCCCTCTGCATAATGCACACAAACGCCCAGAAAATGTCTCGCAGAATCAAAGCTGCTCTCCATGATAAACAGTGAATATTGATTTGAACTGAAGACATTTGGCTTGAGAAGTATGGCTTAGCCATACTTAGTCAAAGCATTTGGCTGATGTAACAGAACTGCTGTTAGTGGAGTGGCTTTGCTTGACTTTGTTTCGCATCATGTTCGGGAGTCTTTATCACATAGACAGCTAGATTACCTTCCCACATTCATTTGGTCTTTGTCTGGGTTTCTTGCTTTACTGCAATGAGTTCTACCACATGGAATGAAATCTGATCAACAAAAACTAAGGCCCTCTTCCTGTGACATTGCTACATGTTGGTACAGTGTGTGCTGACAGTGGTGCTTTGCAGTAATGTAGTGGGGGTATAAGCTTTGCCCCATTAAAAAACCCAATACTTCTGGACTGTTTTATTGTGAACTTGTAGACTTGTTCATTTTTTAGCCTAAGCATCAAGATAGTTCCAGCCATACAAAATTACAGGAAAAGAATTTTGTTTAAATAATTAATAGTGAATGACTTTGTAATGCTTTTTGCATATTTGAGATGCTTTACAGAGCTATAAATCATTTTCACCTAGCAATTTCTATTCCTGTCATTGAAATGGGTCAATACACTGTGTCTTTACATGATTTATATTAACCTTAGGTATTAACATTGCAAATGCAAGATACTCTGAAAATATCATCATGACCTGTCTCTTCAGGCTGAGTGATTTCTCAGACCATTGTAACAAATGGTTTTGGAAGGTTTGGTTCTTCCCAACAAAACAGCAGAAGGAACTTGCTAGAACAGAGTGGTGGGTATCTGGGCATCAGACAGGACTTTAGGCATGGGACTCAGAAGTTCTGTGATTCCTAGCTTTGAGCTCCTCCATCCACATAGTGACTGTGAGTCAGTCAATATTTATGAGCATCAGCACTTTCTAAGGATGATGCTTTCCTACTTTGCAGGAATCTTGAAAGCTTATCAGGAATTTAAGGTACCAAGGCACTATGATAATGGTGTCAATATTACTAGTTAGACTGTGCTAGCCATGCTTAGCTTTAGTCAGCTGTACTGCGAATCTGCTGAGCCAAAATCCAGATCTCAGAAAATGTCTTTGACTATTCTAACGCTCATCTAAAACACTGCTTCCTGATCTCCTAGGCTACAGGAGCTTGTGTCACTAATTAGTGAATGAGTCTGCAGCACCAAGGATGACGTGGATGAGGCTGGAGTATAGCAATTACAGCTTAAGGGATTTTATAAAGAATTCAGTGAGAACTGACAGGTGGGTGTGTATATGGAGGATTTAATAAAGGTCTAATAAAGATTCCTATGTTTGTTCACACAGAATTATTGCCTAGTGTGTTATTCTGAAGAGGAGACTCAGGCTGCAGGGTTACTGTAAGAACCGTATTTGGTGAATCATGTCTTTTCTGTGACCAAATCATTGGTACAAAGCAAAGCTTTTGGAGAAGCCAAATTTGCTTGTTTTGTGCACACCTCATGTACACACACCTGCACCTTTACATGCTGCAGAATTCATCCTTTGAGTAGAGGAGGTATTTGCCATATATCCCATGAATTGCTTTGATGCTTTCTTGGTAGCCAGTTAAAATAGTGAGTCACCTAATTGAGCTTGAAAAACAATTAATACTATTAAGGCATCGTCTTTTTTGTTTTTCTTTCAATAATGCTGGTTCATGCACTGTTCACAGATGTTAAGAAACATGTCTGTAAGCAGTCTGTATAATCTAAAAGAAGTGTGGATCCACAACAGATACATGAGTACTATGTTTTGCAGTCTCTATCGCTGGGATTTCTAAATCGCTTCATCTGTGCCTAGTTTTAGTACCATTTTTACAAGCTTTCACACAGATGAGGATAGTTTGCTGAAACATTTAGGTATGATTTTTTTCTCCATACACAACCCGTAGCAAAGATCTGGACTAGAAGAAGCATGTACCAACAAAACAATGCATAGTTTTCTCTGTGTGAGACAGTATGTTCAGAAAGAGAACAGCAGCCCCCTTGCTTCATCAAAAAGGAAACGTGCAAGGGTCAGATTTGGCTAATGGGGCCTCACTAATTAAGCTGGCCTTTCAATAAATGTTCGAGAACTGTTGGTGTGAGAAGCCCTCTGCCTTTAGGGTTGTGGCACAGGGCTCTGTTGTGGCGTTGCAGTCCTGCTTGTTGCCTGTGGAGAAACAAGTTTGTGAGTTCATTATTCCAGGGAGTCCATAGTAAAACTCTCTTTAGTACTTATGACTGTTTCATGCTTGCTGTGGGAATTCTGAAGTTGGCTGCTTTCCAGTGCTCCTGCATTCCTGTTCTGTATGACCTTCAAAGGAGAAACAGTCAAAGTTAGATTGTTCCATTGTGCCTGTGGCGTGAGACTCTGTGTGCCATGGGATGGGCAGCCACTTCACTGACCTCACGTCCTCCACCTTCCTAATAGCTTTATAAGCATAGCCCAACAACAGGGACAGTCTGTGGCAGGACAGTGAAATCTTGCTGTTTCAATCACTGCCACATTCCATAGTACTCAGCTGAAACAGGGGCATGCACGTAATGGATATTTCAGTACTTCGTGCATATTGAGCAATATATTTCCCTACTCATGTGTCAGAGCTTGAAAGGACTTTCCATTTTTAATGAGCTGTACCATGAATAGCTAATGTAGAAACTTAATTTTAGATACAGATTTGGGTTTTATGCATTAGGGAACCATGTAAATTGCTACTGTGAGTTAGGATGACACAAGAAATGTGTTGTTCAGTGGTGGCTCAAAGACCCAGGCACAGGTAAAGGTGATCCTCCTGATGCCTGAGTCCCAGCCAATAGATATTTTCAAGAATGAGCTGCTACATACATAATGTAACAGTCTATTCCAGTTGGCCCATTCCGGAGCCTCTAAAAGGCTCAGTTCCCTGCAGGCAGGGATTAAAAAGGAATAGTCTAAAGTGGTTCTAGCTCAGCTAATAAGCAAAGGAGCAGGGTACTCAAGTTGAGCTGGAGAGCTGTACTGTTGTATTGGTAACAGCAGCTAGTATCTAAATAGCTTGTTTAAGCGCAGTACAGCTCGCTCTGCTGAGGATTGGGTTTCTACAGGTCCTACCCAAAGGTGAACTCCACAGTACAGCTGCTGTATGGATATGAGGTGCTTCTCTAGCTAGGAATCCAACCTATTTGGCCAAGTTCTCGAGCCAGCTGATCTTAAATTTCTGGTGGTACAAAGCTTGCATAAATCTGACCTAGGGGTCCTGTGGAGTAATTCCATTTTACTAAAGACTGGTCCAAGTCCTTACCTGCCTTCATTTAAGTTTGCTGGGATCACATTACTGTCAGTGCATCCCAGAATGTTTTAGGGTACAAATACAAGAGGTCAAACTTCTCAGTCAAGCCAGACAAAGAGAAATACAATAAGAAGAATTTTACCCAGCTCCATTTTCTGCTGTATCACACTTGTTTACCTGTTTTGCTCACTGCAAAATGACAGTTCCTCAGTTCTCCTTTCATGCTCTGAACTGCTTATTTGGGGTGCAGTGTAGACTTTTCTTTGTTTCTCATAATTCTGTCTTGTTTTTATTTTTTGTATTATTTTTCAGCAGTCAAGGAGAACTGTAAAGTACTACACTTATACTGACTGCAAGTGGCAGGGCAGTGCCACCAAGGCCTTTGTGCCCCGGGAAGTCACTGGAGCCCTTTATGGCTGGCAAATCTATTCATCTAGAAGAACCTTTTTGTAATGTTCTCCTTCCCCTGCCAGTTGTTTATTCATGCATCAACAATGAGGAGCAACTGAAGGTGAGCTTACTCTTGTACATGTACCATATTAAAATTAAAGAGCTGTGCTTCCAAGAATTGCACTCTTCTTCAAACCTAAAAGAAAAGAGAGACCTGAGCAAAGTGCAGCAGGAGCTATGATATGAAGCTCATTCAACTCCCATAATTAAATACAGAGATTCATAAGATCAAAGGGCACCTGGGTAAATTAAAAGAAAAGCTTACGTGGAATGGATCCATCTCTTGGGCGGCTTCCCAGGGTTTGGAATTAAGTGAAGACTTATCAATCAAAGTAAAGATTAATATGGGATTATTGGGAGTGAATCATTGGTCAGAGTGCCCTTTTGGTTTGAATTCAACAAAGGGTAAAAACTGTGATACAGACTTACACCAGTGAAATGGGATGGTAGCATTCTTAGACCTTAAAGAACACAACTGTCAAAGTTATTGAGAGTCTTTCCATTAGCATTAAGTGATGCTGGATTGAGGTGAGGTGGTGTCCACAAGATGTATGTCACCATCTTAGCTAGACAGGAGAACCACAAGATGCTTGTGGTACAGTGCAGCAGGGAGGCAGGACAGGGAAGTAGAAGTTGTGGGAACATGAGTGACTACAGGCAGTGATAAATCAGAAACCTTCAGCAGAATTGAAACTATTCAAAGCAAGCAGAGAGAGTGAAATGTGCAGGAAAGGACAGCACGTTCCTGGGAGCATTATAGCAAAGACACCAAGACAAACTCAGGTCTGAAATAAGTGGGAGTGACTCACATGGACTTCAGTGAGAGCTGAAGCTGTTCAAACTTGTACAGAGGTTGGTCTAGTTTAGCATGTATTATTTTCCAGGGCACTGGTGCGAACATCTATACTTGCCAAAGGAGTGTTTTTCATCAGAAGAAGCCTCTTGTTCCAATTCTTGAGATTTCCCACAATACCAGCTGAATGCAAGGCCCTTCAGCATCTGTGAGGCTTTGCTTGTGAGTGTCAAGGAGATAAGGATCCGAGGCCAATAAGCAGAGGTTAGAAGAACAACACATACTTGACTTTGTTATCATAAATTATCCCATATCCTTCCTACAACACAAGTTGCCAGGCCATCCAGATACCTCTGCAGGTTAAACACATGTCCATAGTAATTGTGTGCTTATGCCCTGCTTTGTTAAGCCCTCTACCAGTTCAAAAGTCAGTGGGGGTAAGTAACAGATCCTGGAGCCAAGTGAGATGATTGTATACTCATTTACATTTCAATGCTCTTCCAGTTCACAACTCTTTGACGGCTGCCTTGATGATATCAGGGCACAAGGAACAAAGTGGCTATCTGAAGGCTTATATCTGTGTGCGAAGCTCTTTCTGGGGCGGCGATTAAAAATCACAACACTTTGAATTACTTGGGACCCTTGAAAACCTTATCTTCAGATCTGTGAGGCTTCAGAGGTGCTAAGCCTTGCTTCTTCGCTGCCTTCTCCAACCTTCACATACTTTATCCCTCTTGCCTTCTTGAAGTGAGTGTGTGCAGGGGTCTCAGTGGTACAGCCTCTGAAGCCACACGAAAGGAACATCTGTCTTGATTGTAGTATGAGTAGTCTGAGTGCTTAAATGACAGGTCTGTGCTGAGCATCAGTCTTCATTAGTACTGAGCAGAGATTCCCGTGCAAGGAGTGGGAATGTTAAGATTGGCAAAACTTTGTGAAATTGAGATGGTAAATTGATTACTAGGGCTTACTGATAATTTTAGGCAAATTAATTTTCAATGTTCAGCTAAGCCTTTAGCAGGCTCAAAGGAGGTGTAAATTCATACAAACATCTATAACCTTCATAGCCTGCTGACCTTTGCTAGTTCTGATGAGTAAGGGGGTCACTTCATCACTGAAAAATGCTGCGAAACCCGTGAGCAACCGTGCACTGCTGTAATACTCCCTCTGGAAGTCAGTGCAGAAGCGCTGCAGAAGCATAACATGCCAATGCAGTATTTCGATGTGATGACAGGACATCTTATTGCAATTACTTTGGAGGGACTAAGAGGGATTTGGGAGGCTCCAAGCAGTCAGGGAAGAGACAGAGAGCATAGGGTGTGGCAATCTCTAAACGATTTGCTCAGTGTTTGGTGCGTGACCGTGACTGTACAATTTGTTGTGCCTAAACCTAAGTGGAAGGTGTAGAAGCCCAGAGCTTTGGATTCCAAGATAGCAACATATGGGGCTGGAAAGAGTCACAGATAGATCTAGATCTACAGTGGACATTCACATTGCTTTAGCCCATGCATTGTTCCACCTTTAAATTACAAAAAAAAAAGGCCTGCTTTAAATTGCTAGGACATTTTTCTACCAGCATTGCTGTTTCTTAGAGCAGCCATAGTTTTTCTGCTAAGGTGGCTGCTCACGAGTTAAATATAATTTATGCTCA
This sequence comes from Aegotheles bennettii, assembly GCA_013398125.1. Taxonomy (NCBI): domain Eukaryota; kingdom Metazoa; phylum Chordata; class Aves; order Caprimulgiformes; family Aegothelidae; genus Aegotheles; species Aegotheles bennettii. The sequence goes on from VZRW01006596.1 coordinate 280,970, forward strand.
TTTCTCTCTCTTATGACTGTAAGAATAACTCAGTCTTCTTTGTTAGACAATTCTTGGATATTAATTGCAGGTTTATTAGCTTGCTCAGAAGTGTTCATTGTTTGCACAGCTGAGCTGTGTATCTCAGGAGAAGATAAATAAATGTTCTCATCCTAGGAAATGCCAATGACAGACTTTCAGGCTAAGCAATCAATTTACATTCGTCCTTTTCAGAGGAGGGAAGGCAGGACATTTGGTTTTGGTTAAGGAAAATTCTTTCTAGCATCACTGGAGGTGGGCAAAAGAGCAGCTTGATGTGAGAGCCATAGAGCCTGGCTTTGGGCAGTGGAAAAATAGCCTAAAGAACTTGATATGGCTGATCATTTCCTAAACAGTGGTGCAAGAGGGGAGAGGATCGGGTGGAATTAACTGCCTGTAATTGTTTTGAGGTGATGGCTGAGTGTGGCTGCAGCAGAGCAGAGGTTAGATAGGTAGGAACAGGTTTTGGTTTTTTTCACCAAAAAACTCACTGGTAAAGCATCTCAAAAAACCTCAAAAGAACAGCCACATGCTGAGGCTATCTTTAGTCATTGATATCTCCCAAAAAGCTTCAGTTACTAAGAAAACATATTCTAGAACATACCAGGTGGCTGTGCCAATAAAAGACACTGATACATTGTCTGAGACTTCCAATTCCCCTTTTCCACTAGCTTGTGAGTGTCAAATTTGAATTCTTCACACTCAACATTTTCAACTTGGTTTTGCTGTGATTTTTTCCCTAACTTTCAACTCGAGCACTTCAGCTCTTTCTCAGAACAAAGTGTGTCCCATGTTATATTGTTTTTTAATTGATTGCTTAAACTTTATTGACTTGCTGTTTAGGGAGGCAGTTACCATAGGTGTGTGGTTTGCCAATTCCGAGAAAGTAGGCTGAATTTGGTCATTATAAAACCTCAGAAAACCTGTAACACCTTCTACTAAGGAGAGAGCTGTTAGAGTTTATCAGCTAAAGTCAGGGAAGAGCCTTTTGGCACCAACCGTGTCTTGTCACAGGCTCACCTCTGAGCATACCATCATGGCAATAATTCTTCCTACTGATGGTCAGAAGCTATGAGTTATAAAAAGCAGGGAGGCACCATTTTCTGTCCTTTCGCTGATTCATTGGCTGCAGGAAATAAAAAGGGAAAGCAGACTGATCTTAGGTGGGAGATGGAAATAAGGAGCAAAGGAGACCTAACCAGAGAAGTAGGTAAGGGACTAAGATGTGGCACAGATGGGTTCAGAGCTGGGATTTAGGACCAGCACTGGTTTTCCAGGAGAGGTAAAATCCAGAGCCAAAGGTGAGCAGGGAGAAGAATCTGGCACTGGGACAGAGAAAGGCAGGAGAGGAATTAGGTTGAGGAGAAGCAAGGGAAGGAGCATAAAAAAAACTATTAAAATGCTCTCCCCACAGAATTGTGTGTTCCTGAATCTTGGTGCTGCTGTGCCGTCAGGAAGTACCTTTGAAACCCACGGTTGTGGGTAACTCCCTCTCCTGCTTGCGGCTCAGCAAGAAGGCAATGCACAGCAGTCTTCCAGTGCTGCAGTTCAGGCTACTGAAAGCTTTTCCAGGGATACGTGAGCATTGTGCCTGTGAGTACTCACAACTGCTATTGATTCCCTGATGCTGGGGAGATATTTGGATGTGTGTTGTCCTGGAAACAGTTCAAGGCTTAGATGGTGTGAGATGAAACAGATCTTGGATGATGCAGTGAGTGAAAACTGCCAGACTGCTTGAGCACTGAGCAGGGAATGGCCTGATCCAGTGATGCTAAGCAGCTTGAAAGCCAAACTGAGTCTGCGTGGACATTTTCTAACTGGCTGATGCTGCACAGGCTGCTCTTGGGTATCCAGTATTTATGAAGAGCAGCAAGTAGTCAAGTAAGGCAGTTAGAAAGGCAAGGCAGTCTTGACACTAATACAGGAGGGAGGAGAGAGACCTTTCAGGGATATATTGGGGCAAAGGTGAGGGCTGGCAGTCTGGAATTTATTACATCAGTGTGAATGAAACTGAGAGGTTTCATGGAGCCTGAGTCTGATTAGATAAACAGGTAGAGATTGGAAGCCAAAAACTGGGGATTGACAGTGAGGGCTAGGAAGCAATGGGGTGTCTTAGTTGTGAGCAGCAGGAAAAAAAACCCAAAAACCAACAAAACAGCAAATAAATATGAAATGCAATGTTAAGGGGAGAAAGTCAGGCATCAAGTAACAGGTAGAAAATGAGGAGCAAACAGGAGTATCTACTCGTTGCTATTGGGGACTGCTTTTCCTGGAGACAGAAAGAAGGCTGAGGCCCAATGGAAAAAATAGTGTGTAATAGTTCATAATACAACGAAAGCTGAATTGAAATTGTGCAATCAGCTCTTCATCTGCAGAGGTGGGAAAGGATGCTGAAAAGCTAAATTAAAGTCAGATGAGTGGTTTGGTATTTTTTGTTTGTTCTGAGGGGTTTTGTGTTTTCAACAAGGAGCGTATGTAATTACTGCAACAGTCTAACAGGGTACATAATAAATGACTGATGAATTCTCTTCTCCTCGGAACTTCCAGTTCTCCTAGGAAGACAAAGCTAACCAAGATGTAATCCAGTTTACCCAGAATCTATTGCTGGGGAAGGAAACGACAATGGGGGACATTGTGGCCTATGTAAGAAGGGCATTCATGCAATTATTCCTAGTTGTGAAGTCTCTAAATCCTGGTGTTTCTACATGTGGTGTGCTTGACCAGAACTTTAATGCTGTTCCTTTTAGAGTTAGGTTTGCACGTGCATGTGGAGCTACAGAAAAGAGCAGAAAAGCTTTTACTGACTTGGTGGCAACGGAATGATTTGCACTGGCTCCTATCCTCTGCACAGACGTGGCCTGGCAGCATGAACATCACAGGAAAAGCCAGAGGAGGGGTCATTTGGGTAGGGCCCAAATCTCTCCTGGAGTTCTAAGGTCACCAGGGACCAGATTATGCTAGAAGATGCTTTTGGCTCTATGCCTGCTTGGTTCCATTTCCAGTCTTCCCTGTGTGAATTGGCTGCTAAGAGGAAGCTAATGCTGACCTTAAGGCATGTGCTTGTCCCTCGTGACAAGGAAGTTCTGCAGCCCAGACACAGGCAGAAATGTTGTGACGAAGGAGCAGGGAGCAGAATAGGGAAGGCTGGTGAAAGAGAAGGAAGTCTCATTCTTTATTCCAAACTTGGGCATTATATTGGAGCCTTGAAATATGCCTGAATCAATGAAATAATTTAAAAATAATTTGGGAAACCACTGGAAAATCTACTGCAGGGGGAGTGGCTGGCCCGTGGGCTCTGAGCAGTGGTGTCACAGGAAGCATCTGCAAGTGTTTCACCACACTGTACAGTGCCTCTACACAGATCTTTTTGTGTAGGCAGATGTGGGGCTCGTCCACAGGTTGGGGGCCAGCTGTGGAGCTTGCAGGCAGAGTCTGCAATTGCCAGCTGAGCCTGTATCATTTACAGTGCTGCCTGCTGAGAGATCAGCACCTCTTGAGGTAGTTGAAGGCCACCTGAGTCTGGGTGGCACAGTGCTGCTGTTGGCTGTCATGGTGTGATTAAAGATGTGGAAAATAAGAACAGAATCCAGCCTATATTGTCCTGTCAATGCTAAACGGCCAGATTGAGCTCCTTGTTGTTGTGATCTGGTATCAAGTTGGGTCATCCCTGCCCCACTTGTGGGATTTCCGAGTCAATGGTGGGAGCAATCTTGTTTATAAAAACTGCAAATGCATTTGGCAGGAGGATCTCCTCTCTTTAGCTTTCCTCTCTCTTACTGCATCCAGTTCTCTCCCCCCTCCTCCCTGCACATCCTGCTTGGGAGCAAGGTTCTCCTAGGGGGGAACAACCTCTCCCCATCCCCAGCAGCTGTTCATGGGGGGTCAAGCAGTTCCTGCCCTGGGGCTGCAGGAGCTGGCAGCCCAGGGTGCAGGCAGGTGACCTGGTGCTCGTAGGCTTGCCCCTGCCCTCCTTCTTCCTGCCATGGCTGGAGGAGCAGGAAAAAGGGAGTGCAGATGGGAGAAGGTGAAGGCCTGTCTGAAGCTTCAGTACGAAAAACAGATCCTGCTGGTGTTTTGGAAAGAGATGGGAAGTCCACAGCTCAGTCTGTGTCTTGGGTGGAGAGCTGTTGGCCCTGAGGAGTGGGAAGCAGGCCAGTGGCCTTTGCTATCTTCTGGCATAGAGGGCTCTGCTCCTCCCAGCTCTTGCAGCCAACATATGCGGCTCCCTTGCTGCACCCACGATAAACAGGAGTGTTTTTGTGTAAAATCCAGCAAAATCTGGTTTGGATTTTGTGATACCCTTCCTGAAGTTATATGAAAAGATACCCTGATTTCTGCAAACTCTGGGTGGATATTCTGCACAGGGCTGCTTGCCCATGGCTTGTTCACTGATGTCAAGTATTGGCGAGACCCTCAGCTGGTGCAAAACTGCTCTGTTGTCTGTAATGAATTCACCCCAATAAAAACCTGAGCAATGTGAATACAGTATGAAAATCCCACCATCCTGCTTCAGGATGTGCCTCCGTTTGGGCTGGATTTTATGGCAAAATTCTAGAATTAGAATAGCTGAAGGTGTGCGTGGAGAAGGAAGGGAGCATTGTGGAGGCTGTGACTGAAGGCCTGTCAAAATAAGAATCTCAAACACAGGTCTGGGTGTGCCCTAGGGCTGGGAGATAGGCTAAGCAGTTCTCTGGGGTCCCTTCCACTCCTATTTTTCTCTGAGTTCAAGGCACTCTAGAGGTAGACTCTCTTTTGTTTTTTTTGTCAATGGCAATTTCCTGAAGAGATATGCAGTGAAAAGGAGCTGAGATGTGGCAGGCTGTCACCTGAGAGAATCTCTCTCCCTTTCAGCTATTTTGGATTCCAGATAATTCCATCTACATGCACACATGAAAAAGATTCTAAGAAACTGGATGAGGTTACAAAGTCCAGCCAGGATTTTGAATTCGTATTGGCAGATCTTGGAGGGCTCTCTCCATGACACATGCACTCGAAGCCAGCCTAGCACACAAACATTTTGCAGAACACAAAAACTGTCTTATAATCATTTCTTCATGCACTGTCTCCAGCGCCACAAAAATCTTACTCCTTTTAAGTACGGGCAAGGTGTTAATATTCTTGGCTGACTGGAAACCTAACAAATACCTTTGACATCTAGCTTGGCTGTGCTTCTTGTTGGATCTGCCAAGCATTCTTTAGATGTCAAGGTCTGGGATTTATATGCTGGGAAGTGCATAATATTTTGAGGGTGTAGAGTTAACCAGTTTTGTACAAAGTGTACTAGTTATGTAAAAGTCATATTTTAAAATGAAATCGGTGTCTTATGGAAAGTCCTAAGTACAGAACCAGGAACCGAAGCGCTCTGTTTATGCATAGTGCAGATGCAGCCTGAGGACTGGCTTTGCAGGCTTCTCCACCCTCGTGTGTTACTGTGCTTCAACCATGACCTGAAGGGTTCATCTGAGAGGTAAGAGCTAATTCAATTTCCATGTCCACTCTCCTAGCAAGAGTTTAATCTGTGGCAGATTCTGTTTTGTTTTCCACTTGTCTGGGTCAAGATCTTTCCAAAAGCCTAAGTAGCCAGATTACACATTTTGTAATGTAAACTAGTGGATTTCTCCCTGGCTCCCTGAAGTTCTGTTGATTTGTTTGTAATCAGAGAAGAGAGCTTTACTTGAGGTGGACATCTTCCTCTTCACTTGAATCACCCACTCATTTCACTGTCATTGTTGCTAGCCTTGAAGTGCCAGATCCCCCAAACTAGATCCTCCTGAAAAGAATCATAGAATAGAATCACTTTGGTTGGAAAAGACCTTCAAGATCATCAAGTCCAACCGTTAACCTAGCACTGCCAAGTCCACCACTAAACCATGTCCCTAAGCACCACATCTACATGTCTCTTAAATATCTCCAGGCATGGTGACTCAACCACTCCCCTGGGCAGCCTGTTCCAGTGTCTGAGAGATGGGACAGGAGCTACGTCCCTCCACAGTGGGTCACTTTGGACTCGAGGGAGGTTTCTCATCATCCTGTCCCCCATGTAGGGGAAGAAGATAGACTTGAATCTTATGAGGTTGAACTAAAAAGGAAGGCGGGTGAACTTTTTATATCTGTCTTTTAGATTTTGAGCTTTCAGAGGTCTTGGATGCATTTTAAAGCATTTTTTAACAACTAAAAAAGAGCTTTTTCTTTGATTGGTAGAACAGCGTGACCTGTAAAGAGATCTGATATTCTTACACAATCACTTGACTCCAGGAGCACGGTCTTCAGAAAAAATGTCAAATGTTTTACAGTCCCTGATGAAAATGTAAGTGCTAGCAACACAGCTAGCAGGAAAAGATGGCTGTGTGATACAATGCATGAATTCTTTATGGACTGGAGCATGAGCCAGAGTTCACTGTGTGCAGAGCAGCCTCTTCCCAGATCAATGTCCTCACCAGGAAGAAGCTGCTGTTGCTCTTTTTAATTAATGTAACTTCTCCCCTAGTCCCTCAGCTCTTGCCCAAAAGCTGTTGATGTTACAACTCTTTAAAATGAGACAACTGGAAAACTGAATTGTGATAATATATTCAAGAAATGGTATTTTGTTGGAAAGCATAACTGTGAGGCCTTGCGAAGACCCATTGCTTCCTGTTCATCTCCTGTAAACACCTGGTGGCATATCTTGGGAACAGGCTGCCCGTGGGTGAGTAAGGCAGTGCTGCAGCTAGAGCCCGTGGGTGGCATGACAAGAGTCTCTCAGAAATGCTATTATTTCCAAAAACATTTAATCTGGGGCAGCGCTGGCTTTCAGAGCCTTTGCCACCTCTTCCATTGACAAGAGGAAGGGAATCATCCCTGGAGCTGGTGTATTTTTGTGTGTTTGCTGTGTGGATTGTGAGACTCGTGAAAGAGTGTCTTTAGGTAGCAAGGGATTGCCTCAACCCCCACATCAGTCTCTGGCTTGTTAGAGAAGGAGCTGTTAAAGTCTTGCTTTGAATTGGCTTGCTCTGACTCTGCAGGCTCCCAGCTCTGCTGAGAGGTCCTGTGTGTGAGGAGCAAATCAAACCCACACAGCAGTTGGTCTGTACTGGGAACTTCCAGTGAGGCCAGCAGGGACCTGGTCTGCAGTGAGCTGGTTATGGCATGGAATATTTATTAGAAATGTATGTTTTCAAGCAATTACTATCTGCCTACTTTTTAAAGCAAACTGTCTCTGTTCCTTCCAGTCCTGCCATCTAGATAAAGATGCTACATGGAAGGAAGAAATTGAGCCTTTTAATTTTATTTTTATTAACTTTCACATTAAAAAGAATAATTGTCTCTACAATCTGGAGGCAAGTAGCAAACAAACAGCCTTTTTGTAACTGTTATAGATACTGAAAAAATGCAAATACCTTAAAGACAGATGCCACAGAGGCTCTTAAATACGGAGGTCTTATCTGTTGTCATTATGTGCACAACTAAAGTGTATTTGTCATACTTTTATTTTAGTTACTAGAGAGTAAGATATTTCCAGACAACAGCCATGGAATGGAAACTGAAGTTATCATTCTTGCCACTGGCTTTTCTGGACTGTAGCAAAAATCTGATTGGAGGCTTTGTTCAACTTTAGAGTGTAAAAATACATTGAATGAATATGCCTTTACTGTGAAAAGCAGATATGGATTATTACGAGGTACATTCCATAATGGAAAGTCTCTATTTTTAGGTGGGTGTGGATCCACCCTGAACATGTCTTTGTTTATTTGTAAGATTGTTTCCTGTTTTTTTTCTTATCAGAAAATTTCAGCTGTGAATTAAAATAGAGGTGGGCTATGACGTTACAGTCTCTAAACTAAGGGATGTGAAGAGGCCTTTTCATCAGTGCTTTGAAGGAACTGGACAACTATCCAGGGGTGTATGGAGTCAGAGAAGACTTCTGGCTTCCTCTTGTAACTCAGTTGTTAGTTCAACTCCATTGAAGCAGAGGGAATAAGAGCAACAACAAACCTGGCCTATGTTACAGTGATTTTTGGAATCAGACATCTGTGTCCTCCTCTCCCCCAATACCTTTTGAAGCTGCTGGCCAAAGCCAACAACATTTGACCAAAAGGGAGAGTTTTCAACAATAATTAAGTTCTTACTGGTTTCCTAAAAATAGGAGGTCAGGGAGAGCAGAGTTGGATTTGAACATTTGCACTTTTGTCCCTTATAAATCTTTTGATCCTTTCACCCATTCCTCCTGCATGGGTTGTCTGAGGAAGAATAAATGACACAGAATTCAGCTGTTCTACTTGGAGATGAAATTAAATATTTATTTGCATTAACCTATCAACAGGTGACTCTTCAGTTTGTAGGTGTCAAAAGTGAAGTGAATGAAGTGTATGTACATTTTTTTTCTTTAAGGCTAGAAGGATGATTTATCCAGTATGGTTTCCACAGCATAGTTCATCAAAGCTCAATGAGTAATTTCTTCATCTAGCTAGAAGTTCCTGTTGAAGCCACAGGATCATTTTCAGAAATGTGTTTTATTCTGGTATTTTCTGGAGAGTTCATGACATCTCAGTATATCCCAAAGTGAATGGTTCTGATAGTTAATTACTTATATGGGTGGAAAAATTTGCGCTTTATTTGTAGTGAATTTATCTACCATTATCTTCAGCAAGTGGATCCTGTATTTCCCTGATGGATTCAAGTCTCAAGTGTATTCTGTATTCAGTGCATACAAAACTGACTGGGTAATTTCTTGGCCTCTGCTTGATAAATTAGAATTATTATCTTGATTTGATAATTGCATACTTTTTAGATCTAAAATAATTTTGTATTTCTTTCCGATCCTTTCCTTGTATTCAACTTTTTTTTCTCTCAAGAGCAGCCCTCAAAAGGAGGTGTATCATTCCAGCAGCATTCACAATAATGACAGAAGTAATGTCATCCTTTTCTCTTGGAAAACAAAGGAGAGCAGGAGAGGGAGTTGACCCAGATTCTTCCCTTGTCATAATGTCAAAGTCACTTATGAAGATTTCTGAACATGTAACATTTTACTCTTATTTCTTCTACCTAAAGTTACAAGGAAAATGCTGATGGAATAGATCAGCACATCTCCATTGATTTTAGTGACCTTTATGTTAGCAAGTTGGGCCTCCAGTGATATTTAGGTCTATCCCAGGATAGAAAACAGCATAAATATGAATCATAGAAAAGCCTTATGAATAAAAAGATGAAGACATTCCATACTTTTCATTGTGCTCCTTCTTGGAATGTGAAGAGCTTAGGCATCCTCTTCTGCTCCTCTGACCCCAGTTCAATCAATCAATTAAAAAAAATGTGAAATAAAAAAAGGAGTTTGTGCCAACCAGATTCTTCAAGGAAATGAAGACCAAAGGCAAAGTGATTTTTTCAGGTGGGATACATGTACATAAATGAGATGCCTCTGAAAGAATCCAAACTTTTTGTCAAAATCAACACTTCATTAAAAGCCATCAAAGCTTGTTTAAAGCTTCCATTGAGAGCTGTTCACTGAGAGCATGAGTCACTGCCTGCGTGTATGGAATCATATATGTACATATACAGCCAGGGAGGGGGGTGTTGCTGGAGACCCTTAAACAAGATGGAAGCGTAATTTACATGTTGGATACAATTAAGTGCAAGTGTAATTCCAGCTGAAGTCTTTCACCAGGCCTGAGCTGGTGGCAAATACACAAGTTTTAATTATGCTGCCATGATATGCCTGCTCTTTGTGGCCTTTGCAATTAAATGATAGCATTTTAAGAATGACAAATTCAACTGCCTAAAGTAACATGGCCCCAGGTGTTCACCCTGTTCCAGGCAATACACAGTGTCCTCAGCGTGTTCCTGTTGTGTGCAGCTTTCTCGTCAGCCAGCACAGAAAAAGCCATCCCGTTTTTAAGTGAATCTCTTGAAAACATGTTGAATTGCTTCTCCCAAGGACCTTGCAACATGCACAGCCCTGATTCTGATGGAGGGGGCCAGCAGTGCCTTACAGTGACTTGTGGAGCAATCACGGAGTCTGCAGCTTTGTAAGCCTCTGAGTCTTGCTGCTGGCTGATGAAATGACCCTTCCCTTGCACAGCTGCAGCACTGTCCCTGGCACCCTTTAAGCAGCCCTGAGTGCTCGTTGCTCTATTGGAGTGCTCTGCAAAGTGCAATTTACCCCTATGGATTCATCTGGACAAAGATATTTAGAAAAATTTGTAATTTTTTAAAGAATGTGTCTGAATCTGGAACCTGTTTCCATCTTAGCCCCTTAAGGAACAACTGTTCCAAGTTGAGAACCCTACAGGCTGCTTTCCTGGATCAAACAGTTCAAGGTTATAAGTCTATAAATACCAGGTACTGTAGAAATGGCAAAATGTGTAAGAAAAATGGGTGAAATGAGATCAGAACTCTAAGGGCGAACAGACCAGGGTAGTCTCAAGTGCTGGAAGAGGAATAAATAAATTATTGCCATCACTACCATTTTCAGACACTCCTGACATCTTGACCCAGCAATGTTGGGAACTGCAAGCCATAGAAGATGGCAAAAGAGAGCCCCTGATAGTTAAATAATGAATTTAAATTATCTCAGCTTGAGCTGTCCCTTACTGTGGGACTGATTTTTGTTTGAGAGCTAAGGCCAGATTGTAAAGCAGCCTGGTTCATTTGCATTACATTTCTGGATTCCATAGAGCATGTCAGAAAACAAAGTACTTTTGTGAGGCAGCTCTAGTGCAAGGTAGAAAACAAACAAGGCAAAGTGGGTGTGGGAGGGAGCTGCCTACTCGAGGGTGCTTCCTAAAGTAACAATGTTTTGCCCTGGATGGGTGCAGATCACCTATCACACAAATCTTCCAAGGATTGCATCTCCTCTTGACACAACAGGAGAACCTGGGAGGCAGCAGTAATAACACAACATTATCACTGGTTTATGTCTCAGGGCAAAACCAGTCTTTTGACTGAGTCTTTTTTATACTTTTCCTTTTTCCCCAGAGGTCCAGGGAGATGTGCATCCTAAAAGGACTAACAACCAGATGAGGTACCACAGATTCTGTTTTAGCTTCACTGAAAACACACCCTAGTCCTACAGGACAAACATCTGGTGTTGTGGGTTGGATTGTTTCATTAGCTGAAGGACCAGGATAGCAGAGCGTGTCTGGGCTTGTGAGGCACCAGGGAGTAAAAGATTTGTATTTGTTTTTCCCCTGTATGCTCTCATTAATATGCCTTAGTCTGGCTGTTGGGGTATCTCTGCTGAAACAAGAAACTTGTTCATTCCTTGGCCTCCCTGCTGGGACCACTTAGATGTGTGTTAGTTACTGTCAATGACCGTAGTGTATTCTGAGAGTGTGGCTGGTGGGAAGTGTTCTATGGCCATAAAAAGTGCTGCCTAGAACCTCTCCCCTTCTGACTGCTACATTAGAATCTGAAGGATGAAAAGCTGTGAAATATATTTTCCATCCTGAAACCTATTAGTTGCTTAGACCTAACTGTGATTTTTTGTTAAAGGGCTTTACAAACAAAGCACAAATACAAAATAGTTCTGTGATAAATGTTTTTATTGTTGACTTGCACCGTATTTGTGAAAGAAAAAAAAAATACAAGGCTTCTACTCAAGCCAGAAGCAGAATATACAAGTGTGTGTGAAGTTACCGCTATTGCCATCAAGTTTTTTAGTTACTTTTTTTCTTTTAGGTCCCTGTGGATCTCTCATTCTAAAATGAAACAAAACCAGCTAAAGATCACAAAAAAGGGCTGCATTTTCATGCTGTATTCCTTTGTCACATCTAACCCTTATTTTCCTTTCATATTGTACATCATAAAAAAGTAACAGCTACATACATAGATCTGTATTCAAGTGAAAAGTGCACATTGCATTCTTCCATCGAATTGGAACGATGTAGATCACTTGCTCTGTTTTCACCATGGGCCTGATCCAAAGCTCAAGGAAGGAAACTTTGGACAGGCGTTGGTGCAGGCCTGTGTGTCACAGGCGCTAGAATGACTTTCTGCGCGTGGTGGGAAAATAGATTTTTCCATTCCGTTATTTTCCTTTTCAAAAGGACATGCAGTATGTACTGGGTTATTTTTTATGTTATTTATACAACTGTATCCTGACAAGCTACAACTTCCTCCAGTGTAAACATAGCTACTGTTTGTTTCTACGGTGTTTAGGCAGTGTTTATAAGACTAGGGAAGAACCATCAGATAGTGTGGCGTGTGCTTGACAAAAAATCCCCCCATTTATTTTCTCTGAAAACTTCTGGTCGTATTCTGATCTCAGTTGTACTGCTAAATCAGTGGAGCTGCCTCACATCACGGTGGGCCTGAGCTGAAAATAGTTCCCAGCAGTCTCTATGCTGGGAGCAAGGCTGAGTAGACACATGGTCTTGTATAAGGCTCTGCTAAGAAGGCTGTACCCAACGTGTATATGTACATGTTCAAAAATATTTTGACTTTTCTCAGGATATTTTTTGCACATTTTTCTTATGTGAATTGCATAAGTTATGTTTTTTTGTACCACAAAATGTATTTTATGTAATCCATGGCCTTGGTTTCATTCAGCATTGTTCCTAACCCCTGCATCTAACCATTCTTGCATCCTCAGAATCTCCCGAGTTAGATCCAACATTGTGAATGTAGGCCATTGTCATAGCAATATGTATTTTGAATAACCATCTACATTTTCCAGTGAGTTCCAGGCACTTGAGGGGAAAGGTGCAATCACAGATCTTTACCACTCTATATATTTCATTCTGAAATTCTGGCATCGGGCTCTTCTGTCGTATATTAAAGGCCACTTTTCTATTCTAGGCTTCCATTTGCTGGAGATGATCAAACCACTGTACTGCATTGATTTGTAAAGTGCTTTGCGATATCTTGAGCGTGAATGCAGGAAAAATCAAATTCTAGTTTGTCAGGCACTTTAAAAAAGTTGACCTCTTGGCTGAGAAAATCACTATGCTGTCACCTGGTTTTGTGCTGATATTTTCTGTGGGTAGCACAAAGGCCTTAAAAATGCTTGGGGATTAGGAAAAATAGTATAGGCAATCTTTGATTTTATAGGGCCTCTCCCTTCCATCAGCTATCCCACTTTTCAAACTTCCCTAATAGCCAATTTGTTTTTTCCCCAAAGTAAAAGCCTTTTATAAGAAATTGGATTGCCTGCAAAATTGGAAACTTCTGGATTTTTTCATGAAATCCAAACCTCAGTTTGGCTGCAAAGGATCCCATGTGGGTTTGGGACTGTTGCTTACCCAGGACTAGAGCACAACATGGTATTTTCCAGGTAGGTAGGAATAGGTGTGCTGAATGCATCCTTGTGGAGCTCATAGGGCACATAACTTCTGGCATGCAGATGATCCAATCTGTCATGAAAGGCTAGTCGGAGGTTTCCCATCAGCCAGTGTTACTACAGCCTGTCACGATTTGCTCAGCTATGTAAAATTCACATTAACATTTTTCCACTAATGTCAACAGCCCATAACAATAACCTGGATAAAAAGTCATAACCTTTGAAGATGAGGGAAATAACTCGGTTGACTGGAAATAAAGCTGCCTTCCAGGAGACAGGATTCCTGGAGAGGAAGTATGCAAGAAGCATCACCTGCTGTGTGACTTTTGCTCTGTTTTTTTTGATTCTGTTTTTGTTTCTAGAAGATGGATGTTTTAAACAATAGCCTTCTAACTTGTTCTAGGCTTTGGCAGTTTTAGTAATATCATACACCCTGAAAGATAGGAATAAAGCATTGTGACCTCTGGGTAATTGTAATAAAGATAAAAGCTGAGAGTAAGAGCCAGGGAAACTAGCCCATAATTAACATTTAATTCTGCAATTCAACATCCTCCTTAGCCATCCACTAATTCTTTGTGATGAAATTTCTAACAGATGGTTTGGATCCTATAGGCGTGGATGAACTGGTAATATCAGAATATTAGCGGACTTGCATAACTTCTTCCTGCCTTAGGTAGTGTGCTAATGAGGCAGCAATGTTCCCTCAAACTACAGGCAGGGTTTGTGACAGTGTGATATGTTTCCTCTCCTGCAAAAGTGACTGTTCAAGGAAGCAATGAAAAGGGTTAAGTAAATGTTGCTAGGTACAGCCTTGGAGGTAGAAGACTTCCCCTCATATCCCTTCTGCAAAGGACTAAATAGGACTTTTGGCCTTTTTTTTCCTCACTTAAAAAAGATGTTTGGATCTTGAATTCAAGCGCATAGGAGTAGGCTTCAAACAGCTTTTAAAAAGTACCACAGCAATAGAGGGCAAACAAGGCTTTGCAGAAAACTGCTGCTCTAGAAAAAGGAGCAGGAATGTATGAAATACCAGATCCGCTACTTTGGATTTTATGCAAGTCACTATTTATAGGATGATCAGTGAAGCTAGCTTCAGACTTGATTTATAAATAGATGAGCATACATTTCCCTTCCATGCCAGAATTTTCCAAACTGCAGTTTCATGCTCTCCTTGTTGTTTTGATGAACATTGCTGGTGGTTTGTAGACATGTGGCTGGACATCAGGAGGAGGTTGATAAAATTGTATTCAACAATAGATTCACCTTCCTGGTTAGCAAATGCTGCATGTACAGTATATGCAATCCCATTTGAGAGTGATGAGGGAATGTGGATTCTGCCTGCCTGCACACAGACAAAATGCTAATGATGTTTTGGAAAATGAGACTTGGGGCTTCTGAGATTCCCAAGAACTTCTGACTGCAGTTTGGAAGTCAAATTTTATGAAAGGATGGCTTACTGTGTGGAAGTTTGAAGAAAACCTGCAGTCTATTATCTTAAGCCCTTAAAATCTGCTGTGCTTGTCTAATTTTGACCTGTACTTTTTTTTTTACTTTTACTTTTTTTTTCTTTTTTCTTTCTTTTTTTTCCTTTTTTTTTTTTTACAAGGTCCCTTCTAAGACAGAATCACATCACTAGAAGTTCTTTGCCATTGGAGCAGTCCTACACCCACCAGGCAGAGACTGATGGAGTGACACTGAAACTCATCATTCTTGGTTTTCATTGCTGAGAGTTCGTAATTAAGCAGGTAATGTAATTAAGCAGGGCCAGGACATTTTTTTGAATAAGCAACCTTTCATGGAAGCAGATGAGAGATCTCAGCTAAATGAGGAAAGGGTAATCTTCTTAAAGCTTCCCACAGAATTAAAAGTGAACATCTTGCACTTGCAAACCTGCACCTGGGTAACAGCCCTGGTGTGGTGTGTGTGCAGGATCCCACACGGAAGTTGTGTGTAGGAAGTAGCAACTTCAGGCTGAAACTTTGAACATTAGAGCAGCCTATTTCTTCTGGTAAATAATTCTTGTTAATGTGCCTCTCAGAGAATCATTTAATCCATCTATGTAGTACTAGCATTAAATCAGTGAGAGCAGACGACTTGATCCGGATGAGGTTCCACTGATTTCAGACACATCCCTGTGCAGACAAACATGGTCCACCCGCATGGAGCTGAACAAAGAATCACAGCCTCAACAATTAAAACTGAACGTTACTGGAGCAAGGTGAGGACCACTGGAAACATTTTAAAATTCTTCATCTTTTCTAAGTTGTTTATGCTGATGGATACTTGGAGTATTTGCTGATACTTAACCTGACCTTTACCCAGCTACAAATTTATACAGGAAAAGTACATTGTCAGAAAAGGGAGTAAAACCTGGGAGAGGAGCTAAGAATTTAACTTTTTTTTTCCTGTTTTGTATTTCACTTGGCAAAGATGACTAAATTAGGTTCACTCAAGTTCCCTTTTCCCCTCTCTCCTATATCTGCTCTAGAGTGCCATATTTTCTGTCACATCAGTAAAAGAGGCTCCTTTGTCGTTGATTTCTTCAGCCATTTTTGTCTTTCCATGTCTGCTTTTCTTTTTGCTATGTGTTGTTTTGGGGTTTTTTAAATTAAAAAAGTCTGATTTTGGATGTTAAAAATAGAGGCAATGTTATTCCACCAAGTAGTTAATGGACTAGCTGTTCCAGTGTAACCTATCCAAATACACATTACAACTTTTTGTTTCATCAAATTACAGACTGGCTAATGTGTATTTGTCTAATGCACCTAGAGGAAATAGAGGAATAAAATTACAGTTAAAGACCTAGAGAGAGGGAATAGAATAGGCAATAACATTTGGCAAGAAAGGAGAAAACTTTTTCTAAAGACAAGCGTGCAGATTTTCCTAGGACAGATAAATGCTGAGGCTTTTGATCAGCTTAGCTCCCCATTCCTCTTTTGGTACGTGGGAGGAAACCTTGCTGCATTAACACCTTGAATGCATGGGACTGATCCTCAAACTGTGGCACCACAAAGGACATTCTGAAGGGACAAGATGCTTCCACCTGCCCATTAGGTGTTCCTTACTAAATGTCAGGCTTCTTCAGGGAGCGTTTAGTCTGCAGTCAAATGCACATCTCCAATTGGTACGTGCAACCCTGCAACAGGCAGAAGTTTGCTAGCTGAGTGCTGGCGGCAGGGCAGCCTTGGGAGCACACAGCTCAGTGTGTGATGTGAGTGTTACCCTACTTTCCAGGGTGGTTTTGTGCAGCTGCCCTTGGGCCTCCGCTGCTGCAGCTGAGTTATTTACTAGTGTATGAGCTAGCTGGGGTAAACCTTCCTTGTGTCTGTCTGCACAGCTTCAGGCACACCTTTGACTGCAGTTGTAGACATTCCCTGTGATAGGGTTTATTCCCTATGGAGCCTGCAGGACATACAAGTAGGTCCCAAGACACAGATTTTTTTAATGTACTGACTTGAACATGGTGGAAATGTCTGCAAGGGATGTTGTGGAACGCTGGCCCTGTGCCTCTACCAGTTCTCACTAATGCTTCCTGTCCCTCCACAGTGCTGCGGGCCCCGCGACAGGACTCCTGCCAGGGCTCCTCCCGGACGCTGAAGATTGCTGTGATGTTGGCACAGAGAGCAGGAAAGCCATCTTTCTTCACGCTGTCAGCATTTCCACTGCTGACTCCGGTGGCGTGGGAAGGAGACTGCAGCTGGCTAAGGCCAAGGCAAAAGCTTTTGTAAGTGCCCTATGCGTTAGTCATTTTCCAGGGTTTGGCATGTTGGGCACATGGAGAAGTAGGCCCTAAGCTCATGGGAGCTGATGGTAGAGAAAATGGCTAAGAACAAATATTGTGGGGGTGGGGTAGGTGCAAAGCAGTAGACGTATTTGGGGAGCATTTAGGTTAATAGAGAGAAATAGGACTTTCACAGCAAGAGAGTGTTTCTAGACCTCTGATATGCTGCCTGAGAGCAGAACTGCTAAGGGCTTCCATGTTCCTGGTGTTTCTTACCAGTAGAGAACCTGCCTCTGTCACGCACGCCTTTCGTACCCATGGTGAGGTCACTGTGAATTACTGTGCATGGAGACACCCTGGAAGTACATTTATTTCCAGATGCAGGATTCTGGGCTTGTCAGCTTCACGGGCTGCTTTTGGAGAGAAGGGGAAGCAAGGGGTGAGGATCTAACACATTTCTGTTTGCAATCACTGTTGGGAAACAGAAATACATTTGTAAATAGATCACAGGGCATGCATTGCTACAAGGTGTTATTGAAGGTAAGGGTATAGCACAGAGCTGGGTGTTCCTAAGATGATGAGAAGGAAGAGTTGTGTGAAGAAGAAATGTTTGTGATAGAGAAGCCGTCGTGCTTCCAGGCAAGCTGTGCCACATAGTGAGGAAGCTAAGGATTTTTCCTTTAGACAGATTATTGTCCATCTTTGGCTTTCCTCTCAAGATCTTGGCCAAGTCTGCTGTGAGACAAAGCAGTAGTCTAGATTTGTGCCTTTGAGCCTCACTCTGTGCTTAAAACCAGGCGTTATGGGTGGAGGGAGGGTGTGTCTGGTGGGAGGAACGTATCTCCCATCTCAGTGATATTGTGAACCTGTGTGACTGGAACTCTGATAACATAATGCTTTTTCAGTTTAATGGCATAACTAGGAACTTTTTTATTGCAGTGTGAATTTGTGTGGGTTTATTCTGTGTTTTTGGAAATTGCCACCATTGTTTAATAGATTATTTTTTTCTAGTTTTAGTATTGCCTTAACAATTGTGACTCTTAATATCTAATCTAGATAGATTGCTCTTGTTTCTGTTTAGAAATACACTCTTGCAATTTCATTTCACACAAAGATGACTGAAATGACCTAGATCCTGAAAAGAGTAAAACTCTATGCTGAATTCTTTCATTTTATTTTGAACAATGCACTAGGTTATTTAAACTATCACTTATTTTAAAATGATCTTTCGGAGATCTTGGAATGTGTTTACCTTTACACACCTACGTAGTGTTTTCCTCTTGGTGAAGGTGTTAATATGCATATGGATATATTTCTGTGGCATGAGAACCAGACAATATTATTGAGCACAGTGGCTTAGTAGATTTTCGAAAGGAGAAAAGATTAAATATTTATTCAATTATAAATCCATGGCTGCATGGACAAAATGTATGAGAGAAAAAAAACAACCATGGGCTTTCAAGCCAAAGCTAACTACAAAGTAGTGGGCAGAAGGCGAGTGACTTCACCCAACACTGCTTTGTTGACCCTTTCCACTTCATTTAACAACAGTTTCTAGTATGGCCACTCATTCTACTCCTTTCAGTTTGATTAAAGAAGTGGGAATGTGTGAACAACCTGTTTGTCTGACTGGGTTTATTTGCGGGTATTAGGAAGTGCTGGTATTTTAACTTGTAAGTATTCCCAGCTTAATCGTCAGAAATTTGTAGGTTTTGGCTTTCTAACCCTGTGAGCTGAAGGTTCACGCTGAAAATGCTAACAAATATGTGCAGTCATTTTTAAAATGAGAGTGGCATCCTCGAGGTCGAACCTGGAGATGCTGTTTCCAACCAGCAGTGGCAAAACATTTGTACCTGCCACGTTCTTTACAAAACGTGGGCTCTTTAAAAAGAAAAAAAAATGACTGTCAGTAACTGGGATAACTGGTTGGAACCCACAACGTCCCTGCTATTCTGGTTCTTGCTTCTCCAGGCATTCATTCCTCCCCAGTTATTTCCATGATAATCAGTGGCCCACCCATCTTTGAGCTATGTGGGTTCAGACAGACAGAATCTTAAAATACGCTGGATGCTCTTGCTCACTCCCATATGTTACAATCTTTTTTTTCCTGCCTACTTGCTGGAGAGATATTAATAGTTGAGCAAAGGATGATTTTTTCCTGATGTTTCTCAACATCCTAGCATTTTAATATTTTTTTAAACATGTTTATATATATACACACACATACATCATTGAGTTCTCTGAATTCCTGTTACTGATGGCTAAAGTAAAAACAGCATTTAGGCTGTATCAAAAATCTGAGAAGTTTTATCCTTCAGAGTCTGAACTGTGAGACAGTACATACACTTAGGCACTTGCTAGTTTTTGTGGTTCACAGTCAAATTATTCAGCTTTTTCTAAGAGCAAAACCTAGTTGGGCTAACAGAAAAATTGTTTTGTAAAATATTTTAATATATAGTGCACATAATAAAGAAACCATGTAGAATGTTTCATGTTATTTGGGCCAGATTTAGTGAACCTGTTGATCAGGAGCAGTCTCTTAATTCTGAAGATCACAGAATCACAGGATGGTTTGAGTTGGAAAGGACCTTAAGATAGGGAGGGACCAGGATATTTTGGCTAATTTCAGTACTATTGTCTGGGAGAGTTCAGGAAGGCTCAAAGAGTTGTTTTCATTTATTTTTCTTTTCTCTATGTATAGAACTTTTTTTAGGCAATTGAAGCAAATGACTTGTCCTTTTGTTACAATAATCACAGAATAGTTTGGGTTGGAAGGGACCTTAAAGCTCATCCAGTCCCAACCCCCCTGCCATGGGCAGGGACACCTCCCACTAGACCAGGCTGCACAAAGCCCCATCCAACCTGGCCTTGAACACTTCCAGGGAGGGGGCAGCCACAGCTTCTCTGGGCACCCTGGGCCAGGGTCTCACCACCCTCACAGGAAAAAATTTCTTCCTAATCTCCAATCTAAATCTCCCCTCTTTCAGTTTGAAACTGTTCCCTCTCATCCTATCACTCCATGCCATTGTAAAAAGTCCCTCTCCAGCTTTCCTGAGGCCCCTTCAGGTACTGGGAGATGCTCTAAGGTCTCCCCGGAGCCTTCTCTTCTCCAGGCTGAACAACCACAACTCTCTCAGCCTGTCTTCACAGCAGAGGTGCTCCAGTCCTCTGAGCATCTTTGTGGCATCCTCTGTACTTGCTCTACAGCTCCATGTCCTTCTTGTGTTGGGGGTCCCAGCACTGGACACAGCACTGCAGGGGAGGTCTCACAAGAGCAGAGTAGAGGGGCAGAATCCCCTCCCTCATCATGCTGGTCACACTGCTTTTGATGCAGCCCAGGATACTGTTTTCTTTCAGGCTGTAATGGTTAAGAAGGATTTTGCTTGGAACTATTATTGTGGCTCTTATTGTCACTTTACTACCACCATTTACATTACATAGAAGCAAGAACTTTCTAGTATCTATCTGGAAACCCTACTCATGGGCTTTTATTGTACAAGATGCTGTACAAGTAAAGAATGCAAAGATGGCCTGGTTTAGGTATTTTAGCATCTAAGAGTGCAGTTAGGCAAGATAATTGAGCTGATGGAACAGTTTGCTGCTGAAAGCCAGTTCAGCTCACTGAGCCAGCAGAGAACAGTTCTCTTGTTGCTGAATTAGGTTTCACCAAGGCAGGACCACCAGAACCAGTGCAAATGAGGAGCAAGCAAAGGGGGAATGGGACAGGGTGGTCACTTAGCAGTTTTATTTTTACTGCAGCCCAAGAACTGGGTGTGAACCACTCCAGATGACAGACATGGAAGTACAAGCTTAACTCTTGTCAAGATTCTTGTGGGCTTTGTGGTGACAGAACATTTTAAAGAGGCTTTCTGAATGCCTGAGGAACTTTTCCCAAGTTTGAGGGACTTAGGAATGAGAGAAAGCATGAGGTTACTTGTCTCATATCCTGGGGAAGTCATAGGTAGGTGCTGATGCTGAATATGGGCAGGTACAGGGAGAGCTGAAATTGCCAATTACCAGTTTATGCTTGATCCAAGAAGTGAGACCACTGGAGGAAAGGATGGCTTGTTCCAAGTGACAGAGGAGGAAAAGAAACATGCAGCAGCATTTGAAGTGAGTACAGAAAAGCAAGGGTGCATCTGCAAAGGATACAGAAGGGGATGCAGCTGAAACTGAAAAGTGAGGTGATGAGAATCTGTGCGAGAGCATTGGCCATGCGGCTGGATAGGGCAGGGCTGTGCTTCAGGCAGGGCCTGGATAGAAGGAAAGGAGCCAAGTCCAGCTAAGGATGGCGTCCAGACCAGAGACCTGAATGATGAGTAGGCTGCTGTGATCAGGACAAAAGGTAGCACATACTGGCCCGTTTGGTTGTGGTTTAGGAGCTCTCTTTGTGTTGAACCAGTGGTTTGTCATTCTGCAGGTGCCAAAAGGGCAGAATGAGATTTTAATTTGGGTAAGATAAGAAGCCTGGAGGTAGAGGTAGATCCCAGAGACCGTTGTGGAATGCGTATGTTACATGCTTGTGTTTCATGGGGTGAGTTCACCTTACAATAAGTAGAGAGGGAACAACAGATTTACGGTTGGACTTGGTCTTAAGGATCTTTTCCAACCCAAATGACTCTGTGATTAAGTGCCTGTCCGGACTCCCACTGGAAACTGGGAGTATGAGGCGGATGCACCGAAGGAGCAGTAAGGCAGTGACTGGGGGGTGTCTTGGAAACCAAAGGAGAACAACATATCAAAAAGAGCCAGGCTGATAATTTTGACAGGCTGGAAATGAAGCAATATTCCAGAGATTACGCCAGGAAGTGGATATTAGAAACTCTGTCAAAGCAGTTGAGTGTGAAGGGGCAGGAGCTGATAAGAGGAAGTTTCAGATAGGCACAGAGGAGAAGAACTCCAGACAGCAGTAAATGGTGTGTTAGGAGTGAGTGTGGGGATGGAAAGCAGGAGAGCATGATAGCTAACGAGGCAAATGAAACCCACGGTGGGTCGTTGTTTGGTTTTTTTCCAAAGATGGATAACATCAGTCCATAGCTGGTATTGCAAGCAAGAGGCTAGGGGTAGCAGATGGGAGGGAGTGAGAGTGGGCATGAAGAGGAGGAAGGCACGGAGGCAAGCAGAGGGGTCAGGGTTAGCCCAGGAAACCTGAAGCAGAAATGGTTGCCTCTGGACTTGGATGGTGAAGTGGGGTGTAAGAGAAGGTGGAAAGGCATGCTGGGTGTGTGTTAGCTATTTTCCCTAGGGAGACAGGCACGATCCTACCCAGAGCAGGAGGAAGAGGGGAAGTGCAGCAGAAGGGCAGCTGGGGTTGAGTTTCAGGGGACGGGGTGGCACTGGCAAAGGGGCTGATTCCATGGGAGGGAGGCAGGACTGAAGTGGGAGAGGATGACTCTGCAGTGGAGGAAGTCACCCCCAGGGTGGGATTTCCACGAGCAATGACAGAGCAGCAGGAGAGCAGCGCTGGAGGAAATGGATGCTGGGGGGGAGCCAACATTGTCTTTGCGATAGGAGAGAGTCGGAGGAGGAGGAGCGTGAAGTCTGGAGAGACCCAATAACCAAATAAATGTAAGGAAAGGGAAGGAGAGCTGGCAGCAGTTGGCGGCGGTGGATAACATTCCAGGGAGGCTGCGGGCGAGGGCCTGCGGGGCGGCCGCTGCACGGAGGGGGAAGATCTGGGGGTGAGGGCTGGGGGAGGCCCCGCTGGCAGCACCAGGTGAGGCAGAGGAACCCCGCTCC